>JAVXUO010000414.1:0-127380 GCA_033065855.1 Escallonia rubra | reverse complement strand
CATTAATTAGCTCTAACATAACCCAATTAAGCCTAATTAGCCCTAATTAGGACTAATCATCACTACTCGGCACAATTAAACCCTAATTAGTCATAATCAACCCTAATTAGCTATAATTATCCGAAACTAGCCCTCATTAACATTAATTAGCCCTAACATAACCCAATTAAGCCTAATTAGCCCTAATTAGGACTAATCAGCACTACTCGGCACAATTAAACCCTAATTAGGACTACATAACTCTAATTAGTCCTAATCAACCCTAGTCAGCTATAATCATCCGAAACTATCCCTCATTAACATTAATTAGCCCTAACATAACCCAATTAAGCCCAATTAGCCCTAATTAGGACTAATCAGCACTACTCGGCACAATTAAACCCTAATTAGGACTAAATAACCCTAATTAGTCCTAATCAATCCTAATCAGCTATAATTAATAATCGTAATTAACCCTAATAACCCAGTTAGCCCTTGTACATCCCATAATTACTCCATGTTGCCCAGAGATGGTTCAATTACTCGTTGTTTACAAACCCTGCCTTCTTTATATTAATTGTTGTTTTGAGAAGTCCATTGGCAACGAGATGGTTCAACTCGTTGCCAACGAGTTCTATTTAATGTGGAATTGGTAACATATGCAACGATCATTCTGCAGTTTTGATATTTCGGAAAGATTCTTGCATATCTTATCAATTTCTGAACACATGCATGCATAGAAACCCTTAGTTCCCGTTCAAAGGTACTCATTACAAAGTAATGCCTTGTAATGAGCCTTTGGATGTCCAGTTTGGACAGTTTGGAAAAGCTAATTGTTTATAAAACAGTATTTTGACTCATGCTTTATGTTCTATGTCGTGGATATTTGGTACACGTTCTCGTGTGTTTCTCCGGGTGCATACAGATCTGGTGTTCTAACATCCGTCAAACCTTCCTGAGCAAGGTTAGATGAATGTTAGAACACCTAATCGATGTGGTGTACTTGGAGAAATGCGGGGAGGTGCTGCCGAATTTTCCACAGACATCGGACTAAGCATGAGTTATTCACTGTTTTATAAACATGTGCTTTTCTGAATGGGATAGGACCACTACCTGTTCAAGAGTGGAGGGGAAATATGTAGACATGTTGTAACATTCATGCATTGATATTTACATCGGCAATGCCTAATCACTGGTCATTATTGAAGGTGGTATACAGTACGATAATTCAGTCGTCATGTCAGTCGATCGAAGTTGGATGAAAAGGAAGAATGCTGAAGATTTTGAGTGTCGCGTTGACGAATTTCTCGACTTCGCTTATGCGCATCCTGCACATGTTGACCTTGATAAGATAAGGTGCCGTGCGGTAGATGTGAGTTGTTGCACTGGAGAAAAAGAATTGAAGTAAAATGGCATCTTCGTCGGTACGGTTTTATGGGTGGATACACAAGGTGGACGCAGCACGGGGAAACGATAGTATTGTCGTCCAACCTGGCTAGTCAAACTGAAGTTAGGGAGGAGGCACGATATGATTTCCGAGATATGATTATGGATGCTGGGCATGCTAATGTTGACTGGGGTAACGACAGTCCACAACCGCCGAACGAGGGGGCTCATCAGTTTTATGAGTTGTTGAGAGCTGCGGAAGAGCCGCTGTGGGATGGAGCTCCGAAACACACACGGCTGTCTGCGGTTAGTAGGTTATTACAGTTGAAATCAGACCACGGGCTGAGTGAGAAAGGTTTTAACGAGTTTGTTACCTTAATCAAAGAAATACTGCCCGAAAGTGAAAAGCTACCGCCGTCGTACTATGACGCGAAGAAGATGATGAGGAAACTTGGGTTGAGCTATGACCGGATAGATGCGTGCAATAACGATTGTGTATTATTCTGGAAAGAGAATAAGGATTTGTCATTATGTCCAGTATGTGATCATTCGAGGTACAAACCGGACAAAGGGAAGAAGAAAAACATTGCATGGAAGATATTGCGATATTTCCCGGTCACACCACGGCTTCAGAGAATGTACTACTCCTCCAGTACGGCTGAACATATGAGGGCTCACCGTGAGACTCGCAGCAACGATGCCGATGTGCTGACACACCCAGCTGATGGAGAGGCGTGGAAGGAGTTTGACCGCAGGCATCCAGTCTTTGCTCAGGAAGTTCGGAATGTTAGACTTGGTCTGGCAACCGATGGGTTCAACCCTTTCGGTCAGTCTACCACGCCTTACTCCTGTTGGCCTGTTATTATTGTCCCTTACAACCTTCCACCAGGCATGTGCATGAAGAAGCCGTATATGTTCTTGTCGTTGCTTATTCCGGGGCCGAAGAGTCCCGGTAAGGACATAGATGTGTATTTAAGGCCGTTGATTGATGAGTTAAAACAATTATGGAATCATGGAGTCGAAACATATGATGCATCCCTTAAACAAAATTTTCAGATGAGGGCTGCTTTGATGTGGACTATACATGATTTCCCCGCATTGGGAATGACGTGTGGCTGGAGCACACATGGGAAGCTAGCATGCCCTGCTTGTATGGGCGTGAACCCCGGTCATACGTTAAAGCACGGCGGAAAGGCCTCGTGGTTCGGATGTCACCGTAAGCTTTTGCCACCGGGCCATCAGTTTCGTAGGCAGAAGGATAAATTTGACGGGACAATCGAGCGTGAGGTTGTCACGCTGGACTACCCATCTGGTGAAGAAGTACTCTCACACCTGGAGGCACTTGATACTGACATACCACACGGTAAGGGTGTGCCGGATCAGAAGATTGCAGGGTTCGGGAAAGAGCACAACTGGAGAAAATTTTGTATCTTCTGGGAGTTAGCCTACTGGAGGACGCTCGTTATCCGAAACAACATGGATGTGATGCATATTGAGAAGAACGTTTTTGATAATGTGTTCAACACAGTGATGAATGTCAAGGGCAAATCGAAAGATCACCTTAAAGCGAGAAGGGATCTACAACAGTTGGGTGTACGCCGTGAATTGCATCCTCGGACAGTCAGTGGGAGGACCATACTTCCGAAAGCACCTTACTGTCTAGACAAGAAACAAGTGGAGAAGGTCTGTCAGTGGGTTAAGAATTTGAAGCTTCCGGATGGGTTTGCGTCCAACATATCTCGTTGTTGCAATGTATCGGAATGCAAGTTCCAAGGGATGAAGAGTCACGACTGCCACGTATTCATGGAGAGATTCATTCCTATTGCCTTCCGGGGACTGTTGCCACGGGTTGTTTGCGAGACTTTGACTGAATTATCTCATTTCTTTCGAGATATATGCTCTTCTACGATCCGGGTGAGTAACATGGAAGTGCTTGAGAAGAACATTGTGGTGACGATTTGCAAGCTGGAGAAAATCTTCCCACCTTCGTTCTTTGATTCAATGGAGCATCTGCCTGTTCACTTGGCATATGAAGCTAAGATGGGTGGACCCGTGCAATATCGGTGGATGTATCCCTTCGAGAGGTAATCCTTAAATTGTTACAGTTGTTCGTTTACACTTAATGCGACATCTGTTATCATTGATATTCCACCTAACTCGATTCCCTAAACTTCTAGGTTCATGTTCCATTTAAAGAAAAAAGTCCGTAATAAGGCTCGGGTTGAGGGCTCAATTGCGGAGGCTTACGTAATGGAAGAACTTGTAAACTTTTGTAGTCAATATTTCGGTTCGGATGTTGGTACAAGGTTAAATCAACTAGGCCGAAATGATCCCGGAGCAAGCACAAATTTGGAAGGGCAATTGTCAATATTCAAGCAGTCAGGTAGTCCGTTCGGCCGAACGTATACTCGATGGCTAACAGATGAAGAGTACAGTGCTGCAACAATATATGCCCTTCTAAATTGCGATGAAGTTTCGGCATTCGTTGAGTAAGTTAAAGTCTTAATTCACTTACATTGCTGTACATAATTGAAAGTGTGTGTTAAGCGAGTTAAATGCATATTGGTTTGCAGTGAGTTCGATGCGGAATCTTTAATCACTGATCCCGCTGGACTTGAATCTCATCGGAAATCACAATTTGTACAGTGGTTCAAAATCCGTGTAAGATTATTTAACGAAATTATATTATGTGTTATATACAGTTCTGTGGCCAATTAGTATACTGATTTATCCTTAATTTTTACCGTCATCTACAATAGGTTCAGTCAATGGATAGACCAGTGGCCTCCTGCTTGAAATTACTAGCCGAAGGCCCTAACAAACAAACATCCTGTTACGGAGGCTATATCATCAACGGGTTTAGGTTTAACGTAAAAGATGATGACCGAACAAAACAAACCCAAAACAGTGGAGTCTTGGTCAACGGCGACTGTTATGCCGAGAATTGCATGGATTTTTACGGAGAGCTAGATGAGATTGTTGAGCTAACATATCTGGGTTCCCAAAACCGCCTGGTAATGTTCAAGTGTACGTGGTTCGATGTCACATGCAGTAGAGGAATCCGTGTTAGCTCTCAAGGGATTGTAGATGTCAATGTCAAGTCAAGACTTGCATCAGACGAGCCCTTTGTGTTTGCTAGTCAAGCTGTACAAGTCTTTTACGCGGAGGACGTCGCCAATCCCAAATCTCATTGGTATACAACTATCAAGTCCAAGAAATTGCCCGTGACATATGACAGTGAGCTAGACTCCTTTCAAGCCGACCAACCACGTGTCTTGTTCCCTGTTGAGGTCAACAACGAGGAGGACGATCTTCCTCTTCCAACAACACTTCTTGTGGGAGAAGAAGTCGTAGATGATGACGCGGAAGATGTTGAAAGTGTTGGAGATGATGTGACCGAGTCTACTGATGAAGAGGATGAATTAGAAGATGAAGAGGACGACGAGTCCCACGAAGAAGAGGGCGACGAGGAAAGTGATGAAGATGATTCGCAAACTGAAAATGATTGACTTGTAATGTTGTAACATCACGGGAAAAATGTAGTAACATTTTAGAACTTGGTGTTTATTGATGTGTTTTTGCACATCCGTTCATATATATATATATATATATAGTGCCGATGATGATTTATGCCTAAATTATTGTTTTTCACGTGTTAATGTCTTTGTATATAATCTATATGAAGTCAGATATGGATAGGATACGGGCTATTCGTGGCCGGGCTGGACGCCGAGCTGCTTCCTCCCCGGTTAGTCCCACCTCGTCATTGCCTACTGATGACGAGGCACAGAGTGATCGCGGACAGCCATCGGGGGCCCAGCCCCAGCCGTCGCCGTCACCGTCGCCCCAGCCATCGCCGTCGCCCCAGCCCCAGCTCGAGCCGTCGCCCCAGCCCGACGCAGATTCATCCCACACGCGCGTGCATTCTCCATCTTCCGTGGGTTCTACCTCAGGTATAGTTGATAACGGTGTTTCGTACATTTTCGCTAGCCTTATATTTGAACTGTATTAATGTCTGTGTTTTGTAGGATCTCGACGAGGCCGTGGTCCGACACGCGGGGTACGCATCGACCCCCAGCGTAAACAGAGAGTTACGCTCACGCAGGAGGGCCTGTAAGTACTAAAAATATCACCTCATGCCTTATGTTTAAAATTTTTGGGTGTTAATTTATATTTGAACTGTATTAATTAATTTAATTACTTCTTTGGCAGGATCCTGGAGAATATGGCGAGGACGAAGATCGGCGTTCTTGTGAAGGGCCGATTCTTCGAGCCACGCCTGTACTGGAAGGACTGGGATGCCGCTGCGAGGGAGGCCCTATGGGAGGAGTGGCTGGTACGGTGAAGTATTTTTTTCAGCGTTAGTAAATGTTAAATTACAGTTTGTTTTATGTTGTTAATTTGTGTTATTGAATGCATTACAGGAGGGGTTCACGTTTGACACGCCTGAGCAGCAGGTACTGGGGCAGCAGGCTTTCTTTGCCTACATCGGCAAGAATTACCGCCGATGGCTCCACGATGCACGGGACCGGGCGAAGAAGGCGCTGCCCGCGGGTGCCCCGATGACGGACATGACGAAATATCCCCCACATTGGATATCTCACCGTGTATGGGGGGAGATGATAGATCGGTGGGCTGCGGATCCAGGTTGGGACGCCAAGAGTAAGAGCGGGGCTGAGAACAGACAGAACAGAGATCCGACGCACACGGGGGGGTCGGTGCCACACGACATCGTCCGACACATGAACGCGGTCGAGCACCCGGATCTAGAGGAGGATGAGGTCATAGCTCTGACCTATACTCAGACGCACGTGCGGAAGAAGGACAAGGACGAGACGCACCAGGCGGGCGACTATATTTCAGATATTGCCCGGCGGATCGATGTGAGTCAATTTATTTAAGTTAATGTTTTTTCTTTCTATCCTCAATGTCTGTTTCGTTAATTAATGCCCTAACATATCGTTAAACCACTATTTTTGCAGGCCTCGTATGAACAGCTAAGGGGGTCCGAGCAGCAGTCCGGACAGCCATCAGCGTCCACTAGTACGGCTGCGAGTACTGGGGGGTTGAAGCGATGGCTGGATACGCCGGAGGTCGTGAATCGGCCGAAAGGCCGCATACGCGGCCTGCCTAGCACGACTCCTCGTGCCGTGATAGGAGCGTCCTCACCCCCTGCTGCCCCTCCACAGACACCGGCTCCTCGGCCTCAGTTGGACGACGAGGAGATCCAGCGCATTGCTACAGTGGTGTGCCGGATGATCAGGGAGCAGGGCACTGCTGGACCGGCCGCCCCGGCCCCGGATCAGCAGGATCCAGATCCGGGACTCGGGAACCCCTGATGAGCCCCTTCCCGTGCCCGTTCCTAGCTTCCAACCCCCGCCCCCCGCGCCCGGCTTGTACTCTTCTCCTCTCTCCTAACCGGCTATATCCGGTTCCCGGCTTGTACATGTACGAGTTTTTTTTACAATAAATATTTTTTATAATTGATTATATATATTTCTTTCTGTATTGATTATTGCGCGTTGTTGTTGAGAATTGAAAATTGTATTACAGGTCTAGGTAATTGAAAAATAAAAAAAAAAATTAAAAAAAAAAATTGACTTTTGGCGACGGATTTATTCCGTCGCTAAAGTATTCCTTTCAATCAGTTATTTAGCGACGGAATATTCTGTCGCTAAATAAGTTTTTTAGAGGTCGCTAAAATATTTAATCCGTCGCTAATTGGACAAAAAAGAAAATAAATTAAAATTCTAAAAATATAATTAGAGACGGATTATCCGTCGCTAATGAAAAATAAATCCGTCGGTAAAAATCACATATTTAGCGACGGATTTAAAAATTCCGTCGCTAAACTATTAGTGACAGGCTTTTATACGAGGGATTTTTAGCGACGGTGAATCCGTCGCTAATTCTTTTAGCGATGGATTTTTCTGTCGCTAAAAGCCTGTTTTCTTGTAGTGTTTTCAGGTCAAATATTTCTTCAATCCAGAAGCCTACGAAGAATATTCCAAACATTGAATTGATTACATTTGTGAACATCAAATATATATTTCTTCTAAAATAAGTCACAAAAAGAAATAAGAACATAGTTGAATTACATTATTTTGATCCCAAAAAAGATAATAATATCATCTTAAACATTACTTTCGACTATATTCACGTGCAACACACGTGCTCTATACTACAATAGTATTAAAATGTCAAGAATAATGGAGTATCTAAAAAGCTTATAGAGCTTTCCAGAAGCCACCCAAGCTACTTGGCCCACAAATTTAAACACCGATCGAAATGGTCAAAATCCCCGATCTCTTTCTCTTCCAAGTCCCAACCTCTCCCACTGAAGTCACCATCTCCCCCTCCGTACTACAAGTAATCACCCCACCACCAAAGAAGTCACCTCCGCCTCCATACTGTAATAAATCACCACCACCACCAGTGATGTCACCACCTCCACCAAAAAAGCTGCCGCCACCTACATAATACTAGAAGTCATCACCACCACCAGTTAATTCACCTTTTCCACCCCCATATTGCTACAAGTCACCACCTCCACCAAAGAAGTCTACACCGCCTCCATACTACTACAAGTCACCTGCACCACCATTGAAGTCATCACTTCCTCCCCCATGCTAGTACAAGTCCCCACCTCCATGAAAGATGCCACCTCCCCCTCCGTACTACTACAAGTCACCACCACCACCACCACCACCAGTGAAGTCATTGCCTCCTCCCCCATACTATTTCAAGTCCCCACCTTCACCAAGAAGTCTCCACCGCCTGCATGTTTGTACAAGTTGCCACCACCACCCGTGAAGTCACTGCCCGGGCATACTACTATAAGTCACCGCCACCTCCAAAACGCTAGGACTTATGCTACTTCTTGATTAAGCTTCAATCATGACAACAATAGCCAATATCGTTGTGGAAGCCATGTCTGATATTTTTTTTTTTTTTTTGTCATTGCTTTCATTCTTATCACGTGCATGTAATGTCAATAAGTAGGGTCTTGGAAGAGGTCCTTGCTTTATACACCTTTGCATTCGCTCGTTTCACTTTAAAATGTCGTGTATTTAGGAGATAAAATCCTTTACTTGAAATTATTATAAGAGAGACTTACTGTGTTTTGGATTGTAATTTTGTACCATAAATGTGGGAAAATGCATGTTCTTTTTTCTTTTTTGGGATATTTCTTGAATGATTTTCTATCTTTTGCTAACAATGAGTCCATATGACTGAGAAAGAAGGCAAGAGAAACTCAACGGTCTGCGTAGGAAAATTTTGGCTACTATCCGGGTTGTAGGAAAATAGCTACAACTCTCTCTATAACGTCAATTAATGGTTATGAAATGTTTTCAGAGGCTTCTATTTAGTAACGCTAAAAAATTACTATTAAAAATTGTTACTGAATGATATATATGAACATTTGCTGTATTATTCTAGATTCAAGAATGATATACCGGAAGCTTTTTTGTTTTTTCTGGTTAAACACGAGAATTTTTGTATCCGCAAGTGTTATGTCTACAGTTACATGAGTAGGAAGCTACCTTCCGCAGAAACAAAAATATAACGTGGTAGATTACTACAGAACGAAACTAAAGTATAATGACAAATACAGTTAGAATGTTTACATTAGGAGCTAAAAATGCGCAAAAGGACAAGAATAAATGTTCCTAGGTGTTCATGGTAGAAGCATCGGACTCGACACTTCCGTGTTGAGTACCCCTGCTCTGTCCTTAGCTACTTTCGTCCGGCCCCTGCTACAATGCATCATCTGGGAAATGTGATATTCCTTCAATGCAAAATGAATTTCGAACAGCATTCCAGTATTTTAATGATCCAGTGAGCTAAGGTGCTGCATCTGAGATAGTAGAAATTTAATGATCCAGTATTTTCATGAGTTTAGATTTTAAATGAGTATATCATGATTATAGATTTTAACATGAGTATATCCAAGACTAGTAAACCAAAGAATGCCAATAAGAAACCCCTTGAGAGATTCAGTATGTTGTATGTTTGCGGAATAAGTTCCTTCAAAGTTATTTATCCAATGATCTGCCGAATTATATACAGAAAGTTGCAGACCAAACTGATGCTGTCCTTCACTGAAACGGCAACCCAAGCACATGCATATGCTCAGGGCATATGCATGCGCAATTGGTAAGAGAGGTAAGTAGGGACTTAATACCGTTCTGGCTTCGGGAACATGTGGTTTGGTTAATTGTATTGCATTTGAGAGCTGTATAATCTATACTATATATAATGAGAAGTCTATAATCTATACTATATATAAACTGGCGACTTTGTACATTGTTTCATTTTTTCCAAATAAGCCAAAGGGAGACAAGTATAATGTTACAAATTTGGGTCAGGCCAGAGAAGTTTGATGTGATGATCCATGCTACGAGCCACTACTTGAAAGTTTGGTGATCTATGTCTGGAGGGATGCTCATATTTAAAGAAGTCCATATGGTGATTATTTGGGGACATGCTCAGAATAGATGGGGTGCAGGGGTGGATTCTCTGCAGAAAGGTTGTTATGGGAGAGGTCTGGATTCTAATTCTTAAAAGGATGGTCTTAACCGGGAGTCTATCCAATAATACTTGCCAAAGATAGAAAAAGAATTTGTATGGCAAGTTAGATCGATCACCATGTACCGGTTGATAAAGGAAGATATCAGAGACTCGTAGGGAGATTGATGTACTTAGCACACACAAGGCCAGACTTGGCCTATGCATTAAGTATTGTAAGCCAGTATATGCACAATCCTGGAGAGCAACACATGAATGTAGTTCTACGTATTTTGAGGTATCTAAAGTCTGCTCCTGGACAAGGAATTTTATTCACTAAAAATGAGGATCATCAGAGTGTGGATGTATATACGGATGCAGACTGGGCTGGAGTAGTAGATGACATGCGTTCTACTTCAGGTTACTTCACCTTTGTAGGAGGTAATCTAGTTACATGGAGAAGCAAAAAACAAAATGTTGTTGCAAGATCAAGTGCGGAGGCTGAGTTTAGAGGTATTACACTTGGAGTATGTGAGGCATTATGGCTAAGACTTCTGTTACAAGACCTAGGCTGTGTATCTAAGCAGCCAATCAAGCTCTATTGCGACAATAAAGCCGCTTGTGACATTGCTCATAATCCAGTTCAACATGATCGCACAAAACATGTGGAGATAGACATATTCTTCATTAAGGAGAAATTGGACGAGAAGATTGTGGAGTTGCCTCATATTCGATCAGAGGATCAGTTGGCTGATATTCTCACTAAAGCAGTTTCAAGTAGAGTATTCTCGAAGTTTTTGAGCAAATTGGGCATGTGGGATATCTATGCACCAACTTGAGGGGGAGTGTTGTGATTTGGATGATTTTTGTATGATCCTTTCCTATTTTGTAGAGAAGACTTTCCTGTATTGTAGATAATGACTGCTTAATTATAGGAATAGTTATATGCTTGATTATAGGATTTGGAGTGATTGTAAGATCTAGATTGGTTGCTCCATTAGTATATATACATGTACACACAATGTAAAGAGTATGAATGAAAACATTATTCTACCAAAATCTTTGATTTCTACTATGCTCAGAATAGATGGGGTGCAAGTGTGGATTCTCTGCAGAAAGGTTGTTATGGGAGAGGTCTGGATTCTAATTCTTAAAAGGATGGTCTTAACCGGGAGTCTATCCAATAATACTTGCCAACGATAGAAAAAGAATTTGTATGGCAAGTTAGATCGATCGCCATGTAAATGAGGATATGTCAACCTAAAGCCAATTACCCTGGCTTTCATGAGATCTTTATAAAGAATGCTATAGGCTGATGAAACTGAAAAAAGTGCCTATCCGGAATGCAGACAACTTTGTCGGTGAAACCAACAAGAAGGATATGTATCACGTTGATGTTTTCAACAATTGGAGCTGGAAAAAGGGGAGTAGGATTGTGTCAAATGGCGACTTTATACAACGATGCCAGTTGGATCCCAGGCTATGATTTACAAATGCCGTCATTGCGATCTTTCCAAATAAGCCAAAGGGGGACAAGTATTATGTTACGAAGTTTTGTCAGGCCAGAGAAGCTTGATGTGGTGATCCATGGTATGAGCCATTCTTTGAAGGTTTTGTGATTTATGTTTGGAGGGATGCTCATATTTAAAGAAGTCCAGCTGATGATTATCTAAGGACATGCTAAGAATAGGTGGAGTGGAGTCTTTGCAGAAAGATTGCAAATGGGACATATAGGTGAGGTCTGGATTCCAATTAAGATGGTCTTAATCGGAGTCTATCTCGTAGTACTTGTCAAAGAAAGAGAGATATTTTGTATGGCAAGTTGAGCTCCAGACCGATTGCCATGTAAATAAGAAGATGTCACCCTGACGCCTAGCAATACCCTCGCTTTCGTGAGACTGATGAAACTGAAATAGTGCCCTTGTTCTCCGAAGTGCAGATAACTTTGTCGGTGAAACCAACAATAGAGATATCTACCCCTTTGATGGTTTCAACAATTGGAGCTGGAAAGAAGGGGAGTAGGATTGTGTCATTCCGGAGGTCATCTTGAATAAACTCAGAGACCTACTAGGTGCGTTTCCTGTGGGTTTGAATTGATTAGAGGTGATTGAGGGTGTCCAGGAAGCCATTGGCCGTTCCAAATATTGACTAATCTCCCATCATCAATTTGCCATGACGGATCTTTGGTGAGGGCAAAAGTCCCAGCTTTAATACTTTCCAGACTTACGAGGACAACCTTATTTGTTAGGGGTGCAAAAAGGTCTAAGCTTACAGTAATTGGCAGTGACACTCAAGCTAGTAGACCTTTAGGCTGTTTTCAGCTAGTTTTAGCGAGGAGAGCCAAAATAAAAAGTCAAACGTCACAAAAACACAAACCTCCCTTGTCTTTAGAAGCACAAAGGGAGAACCAATTTTTCAAGATGAAGACCCTTTTTGGAGTGAAAATTGTATTTAGTTGATTACCGACAGATTGGGAATATAAAAGATTTGCATATGATAAACAGGTAATCCTGAAAGAACAGAAGACATTAACATGGCCCATATCCTGCTTTATTAAGGAGTTATCCTTTCCAACTTGAACATCCGGATTGGACCTTTGACATTAGGGACTGGAAGAAGCCTCTTTCAATTCGTGACAATGTCCAATTAAGTGCCGAGGTATGGACCAAAAGAGCTAGCCACCATTAACTTAAAACAAAGAGGAGGCATATGATATCATAGTTGAATCAGTTTTAGGACTACAAACCAACAAGGACATGTAGAAGTTGATGATCTTTTCTGAGATTTCAAAGTATCAATTGAGGTTCAGTCGGAGAGTGTCGCAATTTTGGGGATTAATATAGAGGAAGAGAATGGTGTCATCAGCAAACATGAGATCTTTTATTGGTGGAGCAGATGCGCCAACTTGGATGCCACAGATTCCTTTGACATCTTTCGCTTTAATGAGTGCAGCTGATAGAACCTCAGAGCAAAGGATGGACAGAAACGTTGACATTGGGTTGCTGTGTTGAATGCCACAAATTGGATGTATACGTCTTGATGGCGACCCACTTATCAATATGAATAAGAGACTCAAGAGATGCACTACACGATAAGTCAAACCCAGGAGGGAGGGAAGTTGAATTATGAGAGAACTGCTTCAATGAAGTCCCATCTGCGTCGGTCAAAGGTTTTGCTCATATCAATTCTGAGAACTGCTATGCCCCGTTTGCCTGTCGTTTTTCAATCGAATGGCATTTGTTAGTTCCCGAGCAAAGAGGATGTACTCGATAATTGCTTTACCTTCCTCAAAGGCATTTTAAGACTAAGAGATGAGATAGGGCATGATACATTTGAGCCTGTTAGACAGCAATTGGAAAGGAAATGATTTTGTAAATGGTGTTGCAAAAGCCAATTGGGCGAAAGTCAGAAGGGTAAAATGGTTTTGTACCTTTGGGGATCAAAGCAATATATGAAAACTTGGCTTCTGAGAGCATATTACCCGAGTTAAGAAAAGATAAGGCTCCTTTTTGAATGTCGTCCTTTTAGAAAAACCAACATTTTTTGTAGACAGCGGGGGCGATGTATCATGTCTCATGGTTTTGAGCAGAGTTAAGTAAAAAAGTGCTATTTCGACCTTCTTTTCCAGTCAAGGGGAGTGAAAAGAAGTTGATTTGGTCAGGAGAAAGGTTGAAGGATAAGGCAATGACAAGGGATAAGATTTGCAGGATTTGGCATATCGAATAAGTTTAAGAAGTGAATCTCAAAACTTTCCATGGTCGACTTTTCATCTGTAATCCAAACGTTTGAACTACTAAAAATTCCATCAATTCTTTGTGGGATCCGTGGATCTTGGTGGTCGAATGTAAAAGAAAGTGTTGTGATCCCATTTTTTGGTCCATCTTGATTTCAGTTTTTGAGTCTTAAAAAGTTTCTTCACAGTGAAAAAGCCAATCTAATGGTTTAGACGGGCCTTCGCAAGCCTCTATATATACAAATTGCCGCTAAACGTTGTCCATTATTTCGCTCACGTAATCAATGCTAAATATTACGTATAAAAACCGTCGCTAAAGAAATAAAATGATCCGCTATAAATTTTCAAGGTTCGGGGTGTTACATATAGTGGTAATATCTCTGTTCTAATTGTTTTGCTTTATGGTCATGTTCGACGCTTTTTCGACTATCATTCTAAGACAATTAATCTGAAAATATGTGTGCAGTGTATAGTTAATTATTGCCTGAATGATCATAAAAATGTCATATTATTTTACAAAACCTTTTTTTAATGTTTGAGGTTAAATAATTATATAGTGGTGAATATTCTTATAGACGTATAGACTGTGATAGACGGGAATGTAATTGCGTAAAGTTACAAAATTCTTTAACTTCATCTTTGATCCGTAGATTGTTCATTAAGTTATGACCTTATAATATATTAAAGTGATTATAGAAGTTTGTAAAATTGGAATATCAAGCATTTAACATTATTTTTTGTAGATTACCCTATATATATTCATGTATTAAAACATACTCAGTAATAAATTAAAAATCAGTCACAGTCATTTGTATTGAAAAAGAAAAATCCTAAAAAAGGTGCACAAAGTATACAATTAATAATTTATTGTGTAGATATAAATAGGCAACTAAAAATAGACAATGGAACTGAAACGGAAGCACGTGAAATAATTTTGATTCATTTTAGATAATTAATTATTTTTACTTACCCCCTATAAAAATCCCTATAACCCTCTATGCAAAAAAATTAATGATCGATAAATATTCTTAGTGTCATTTTTGTTAACACCATAACTGGTAATTCTTAAAAGTACTTTTTCAGACTCACTAAATAAGTGCCACTAAAAGTATACAACGACCATTAAGTGTCACTGTATGGAAGGTTATAGAGATCTTCTTATGACTTGGGTAGCGGCCAAAAATTTCTTCGATAACCATCACCTTAAAAGATACAATTAATCCTATAAAAGAAACAACGTAGTATTATGGTGACAATTTGTGTTTAATAGTTTCACTTTAAAATCATGTTCAACAATTTTTGAAGATTTTTTAATAGTAAGTTATAATAAAGAGTCATGATGCATGTGTGAGTATGACTTTAATAAGTAGAGGTAAATGAGGAATAAAATACCAAAATAAACATGATAATGTGTAATTTATATTTTCTTTATGTTTGAGTGTTTATTTTATTGTTTAAAGGGGTTTTGAGGTGTTAATAGTCAAAATTAAGTCTTAATAAGTTGATACATTGATTAGGTAGAGTTTTAGAATGTTTAGGATTGATTTTTTTACGCCTATAAGGTAAAGTAATTTTATGGTAATAATACCTCCGAAATTTTTAATTATAAGTTATAATAAAGAGTCATGATGCATGTGAGACTTTAATAAGTAGAGGTAAAAGACGAATGAAATATCAAAACAAAGATGATGACGTGTCACAAAAATGAATAAAGATGACGTGTCGCATAATTAAAAGGGGTAGATTATTTTGTTATTTAAAGAGTTTTTGAGGTATTAATAGTCAAAATCAAGTCCTATTATGTTGATACATTGATTAAGTAGAGTTTTAGAAAGTGTAGAATTGATTTTTTGTTCTTATAAGGTCAACTAAATTTATGGTAATAATACATCCGAATTTTTAAATAATGAGTCATGATACATATGTGATTTTAATAAGTAGAGGTAAAATAGAACACCAAAATAAACATGATGAGGTGTAATTCATGTTTTTTTTAATTTTTTATGTTTGAGTCTTTATTTTGTTATTTGAAGTGTTTTTGAGGAGTTAATAGTCACAATTAAGTCCTAATATGTCGTTGCATTGATTATGTAGAGTCTTAGAATGTGTAGAATTGATTTTTTTCTCCTATAAGGTCAACTAATTTTATGGTAATAATACCTCCGAATTTTTAATTATAGGTTATAATAAAAAGTCATGATGCACATAAGACTTTAATAAGAAGAGGTAAAAGATGAATGAAACACCCAAAGAAAGATGACGACGTGTTGCAAAATTGAACAAAATGACGTGTCACATAATTAAAATGTGTAAAACGGGAAAAGAACAATAAAAAAGCTTATGTGTCACCTTCATAACGCATAACGCTTCGTCTATTACATATTTATATGATCTGTTATGATATAATACTAGTCCAATAACTCGAGCCAAGCTCGGGCCAGCTTATAAAGTACAATATATTATAAGATTTTAACAAATATATTAATATATATACCACATATCATGAGATAAAAAAGACATAAATAATATAAAAAATATATTTTATTTGGCTAGAAAGAATAATCTTAGTGCTTAAATTAATCACGACTAACTTAATTAAAATATGAAAAGATGGATTCACTTGCATTGCTTCTAACTTTCAATTATTAAATAGCACCATTTGTTTGGTTAGACTACATGCAATAGTTATGAGATATTTGCATATACGTGTCTCTTCACCTGTAATATCGTTATATTATAAGTTGAAAGACAAAAGATTGATAGCGACACAGTAGAGCCGCTAGATACTTGTCTTCTATTAGATTTTGTTTTAAGTTGTTAAGTAGTATTTTAAATGAATATTGACTTAGTACTTAGAGTAGTAGAATAGTCATGCTAGTGTCATATAGAGCTAAATAGCGAATGCCGATTGTAGTTGTAATTAAAATATGGTGACTGTAATACCCCGATATATTTTAACGGGTTAATTTAAAATTTTAAGCGATTATCGTGCCCGAAATTTTATCGGCACCTTTAGCGACATTCTCTTTATAAATTGATTATAAGTTACAATAAATGAAGCTTGTCATGGGCTAAACTCTAGCAGGTTTATTTCTTTAGCGATAAGTTTATAAGTGATTATTTGAGTTCTTTTGCGACGATTAGCGTGATCAATATTTTTGTCAACTTAAGTGACATTTTTAATCGAAATGCTATAGATTTATGGAGTTGGGCACTATAATTATTTAAAGTAAGTTAAAGAGGGTTAGTTAAAATAAATTTAAATTGAGGGTATTCGAAGAAAATATAAAATAATAAAAAAAAAATTTCGTCAACCCCCTAACTTTAGAATGTGAGGAAACACGGGAGAGAAATTTGGAGGAAAATAAGCATGTGTTCGGTTACAAAGAGTTACACATAATCAGGGAAAGAGAGAAATATGAGTGAAACTAGGGTAATTTGATTCGGTTACACTTGATAGATAAGAAAGGAAGAAAAGTCAATAAGGCAAGAAGAGGAGGAGAAAGGAAGAGAGAAACAGAAGAGAGAAAGATAGGAAGAGAAGAGAAAGATAGGGACTGAACATGAAGTGGGAAATGGGAAAAGAAAACCTTGGTGACGAAAATCCGGTGAAAACAAAAGTCCCATTTCGGTAAGCTTTCACCCTTCATCTTTTTTTTTCAATTCAATATTCTAGCATGTGGTCTAGGTAACGTGCAAGTATCTTTTGTGCATTGAGGTGAAGGGGAGGGGGAAATGCGCATGAGTTTGTGCAAAATCTATGAATGTATTAGCTATGTGAGGGAGCAACTGTGGGGGGCTGAAGTATAGCAGTGTGTTGCTTATTTTCGAAGTGCAGTGTGTTTGTCTTTTTCAGTTATGTGTGTGTAAGGGTCAAGAACAAGGGGGCATGACTGTGAGCATCATTTGTACGTGAGGCGTGCCGTGAGTTTATGCAAATTGTGTGTGTAAATAGGTAATGGGAGAACTGCCGTGAGCTTTGTTGTGGTAGCCATGGCAGCCGCAAGGACAGCCATGGTTGAGTGTAAGGGTGGCTGTAAGAAAATAGCCGTGGGTGACTTGGACGGGAAAAAAGAAACCACTGCCGTAAGGCAGTGGGTGGAGTGTGTTTGTGAGATTTTTTGTAAGTGTGTTTGTTTCAACCCAACGGTGTGGGTGTTAGTTGCAGATGTGTTGGGTGCTCGTGTGTGAGTGTACTATGTGTTTTTTTGGCGTATAGGTGTGTTAATGGAGTGGAATGTGAGTGTGAAGTGAAGGTGAGTGAACCTGTGTGCGTACATAAAATGGTGTGTGCATCAGTGAGTTTATTGTGTGTTTATGAAAAACGGATGAGAGAAGGTGGGAAAATATGGTGTTTTGAGTGTGCCGTGAGAGTGTGTACTGTGTGTTTTGTGGGGGCAGCTTGGTGCCTTGTGCATGTCTTAAATGGAACTTGAAAAGAGGGGAAGAAGATGTGCAAAAGGTGTGTGTATGCATGGTGTTTGGGAGTGGAAAAGAAGGGCTGTGCAGCTGCTATGTGAGTGTGTGAGTGTTCTAGTGTGTGTGTATAAGTGGGGTGACTGTGTGAGTAGAGGGTACTGCCATAAGGCAGTATACCCAGTAGTGTGGTGTGTTTGTGGGATTAATTTTACTCTACACCCCATACTTAGGGATCAGTTGCACCCAACACCCTATTGTTTTAAAATTGGCACCCAACACTAAAAATTCAAAACACTTGACTTCCATCACCAAATGACGGTCAAAATGACATTTGACCAGATGTCCGTTAAATTTTTAAGGGCAAGATGGTATGTTCACCCGTGGAATCCACCTGCCATCCTAGTGACCAACTATACACACCAATATCCTCCACGTCATTTTCCCTCAACAACCATAATTCTCTTCTCTTATCTCTCTCTCTCTCCCTCTCTTCTCCCTTCCTTCCTCCCGTTCACCGATTAACCTATTTTCCCAGTTTATCACCATAGCCAACCACTGCATCCCATCACCACCTACCACCGCAAACCACCACCAATCTTTGCCCTCCCCCGTCACCCCCTACCATAACCTACCACCATCTCCCCTCTTCCCACAACTGCCACCCACTACAAATCGGCCCACCAAGTGCCGAGGTCAGCCCCCGAAAAGCCCCATTGGCCTTCGCTGCCATCGTCATGTGTCAGTCGTTGACCCACCGCGGTCGCCATCATCGATTAATCACCGGACGAAGAATTGTTTTTTACAGGCGTTGACTTTTGGCACCGACAGTTGAGTGGTGACAGATCTTGGATCGTCGATTTGGTACCGGCAAGGCAGTGTCGATGTGGTTGATCGGTGAAGAGAAGAAGAGAGACCCAGCGGCCGGTTGATCAACGGATGGCCGGTGGTCCACAGATCTGGCGACGGAGGGAGTAATGGGTTGGTGGTTGGATTGGTGGCTGCTCTGGCGGCAAAGCGACAGATCTAGTGGTTGCAAAATCTGGCGACGGCGTCGACAGCATAGTGGCACGGCAGCACAACACCGTCCTTGGTGGTCGATTGGCTATTGGTGCCCCCATCGCCGGTGGCTGATTCTATCCTCACCAAACACACTTAAGCACGCGTAGACAATGACGCATTGACTTCATTGCTGGCGGCTGTTTGTTGGTGCCGTTGCCCCCTTCTTTTCTCTTCTGCTTCATTTCTTCTTCTGCTGTTAGAGAGAAATGATGTGGAGTGCCCAATTGGGCCATGTGTAGCTGACTGGGATGACATGTATGCTTTAA
This sequence comes from Escallonia rubra, assembly GCA_033065855.1. Classification (NCBI taxonomy): domain Eukaryota; kingdom Viridiplantae; phylum Streptophyta; class Magnoliopsida; order Escalloniales; family Escalloniaceae; genus Escallonia; species Escallonia rubra. Next base: position 108,030 of record JAVXUO010000414.1, on the reverse strand, counting down.
GGGGTAATAAGACCATTTTGCCCTTGAAAAACTAACATACGTCTGCTCAACAGGCATTTTGACCGTCATTTGATGATGTAAGTCAAGTTCTTTGAATTTTTGGTGTTGGGTGCCAATTTTAAAACACTGGGGTGCTGGGTGCAACTGACCCCTAAGTTTTGGGTGTAGAATAAAATTAATCCTGTGTTTGTGTGTGTTGTGTGCGTGAGTAATGTGTGTATACAGTGGCGGAACTAGGAATTTTTTTCAGGGGGTGCAAAAAATATATGGAATTTATCAAAAAAATTTATTGGTAAAAAAATATACAAAAACCAGATTGCACTAAAAAAACATACAAAATATATTATTAAGTTTTACGACAACCATTAAATACTCTTTACAAGTACAACACAAATCACATTCCAAGATCAACTTTCCGAGCTCAAACTCCACCTCCCAATCTCAACACAACATCAAATTCCAACAAAATAGTATATTTTCAACCTCCCAATTCTAAAATTAAATAGCCAAACAAGCTCAAGCTCAACGCCACATTCCAATACATTTATAAACTATTTATGCACCAAATTATGAATTAAACTCCCAAGTAACCAATTAAAAATTAGCGAAGTAAATTAATCAAATAATTAAGACGTTCCACCAAATCACCAATCAAGGCAAACTCTTCCAACAAAGCTAAATAATCACCAATTGAGAACTAGCAAATCAAATCAACCAAACATGTTTCTATAGAATCAATTACTAAAATTAAACTAAAATGTAAATACGGATTTCTAGAATTAAACTAAATCAGATTGCTTGAAATTAACCAAGATTACCTCAAATTCAAGAAATTAAGGCTGCTTTTGTTCACTGTTGAGCCTCATCGTCGCAGCATCGTCATAGTTGTCGTCGTCGGCGCTGGCCTCGCAAAGTAGAAAAGATGTTGAAACTTGTAAATGCCGCCGACAGAGTTCTCAGTCCTCCCCGTCGCAGCGTCGCCGACATAGCCGTTGCCTGTCAGCCGAACAGCTCGAGAAAATGAGAAATGTTCCAGATCTGAATGTCCGTTCGTCCGCGAGTTTGTCGCCCGTTGGCCGTTGCCATCGTTGGTGTCTCGGACCTCTCGGTGGTCGGTGAGATCGTCTCCAGTCCAGATTTGACGAGTGGCCATCACCGGCGTCACGGGCTCACCGCTCATGACTGATGTGAGTCACGACTCACGGAGTCACGAGGTAGTGGGTCACGGCCGTCTGGTCTGGCTGTCGCCGGTCAGAATGACTCACGTAAAGAGATCTAGAGAGAGAGACAGAGGTGAGAGTTTGGGACGTGGTGTCGGGGAAAGAGAACTGAGAAGTAGGGTGCAATTGCAAAAAAAAAAAGTTATTTTTTTTCAAAAGTTCAGGGGGTGCTTCAGCCCCCTAGTTACAACGTAGGTCCGCCCGTGTATATGTGTCTTTACATATAGTTGTGTGAAGTTTAAAATGAAAAAGAAGAAGAAGGGGAAGGAGAGACCTACTGCCTCACGGCAGTGGGCATGGTAGATGTATATCTATATATATTTGTGGGTGTTGTGGAGGTAATGGGGGTGAGTGTGCAATGTATATATGTGTGCATGGGTGCTTGAGTGAATGAATGTGTGTGTGGGTATATAGTGTGTGATGGGTGTATATATAATAGTGTAGATGTGCGTGTATAGCTGTGTGTGTGTGTGTATATAGTGTGTGATGGGTGTATATAAGTGTAGATGTGTGTGTGGAGTGAAGAAATGTGTGTGTATGTGAGGCTCGTAAGCTGTGAGGGTCTCTGAGTGAGATAAAGGCTGAGTGCAGTGAACATGAGGGGAAATGCGGATCAGGTTTAAGTTCGCATAAAGTTTAGCGCGTGCGTTATACATTGTATGGTGATCACTAGCATGTGAAATTAAACAATAAAATAACTTAGGATATATGAAAATTTATGGTAAAAGTTTATGATTTTCAGAAATCGTATGTATTTATAGTATTTTCTGTAATTTCAGTTTTGTAAAATTCGTTTTGAGCCTTTAAACTCATGAAACTATTCTGGAAAAATTTGAGTAATGTTTTTATGGTATAAATAAGACTCAGTTTGAATTTTATGATTTTTTGAGTTGAGTTGCTATGGTTTCCGTATTGCATTGGTTTTAGAAAAGCGAATAAATTAAAAATAGTTTTAATGCGTTTTAATTTCTGATTTAAATTTCTATAATTTTTATACATATTTTAAAGCTGTTAAACAATTATGGCTATTTATTGGTTTTTCTTGCATTTAAAGAAATTTATTTTAATTCAAAAATTCAGAAAATTCATATTTTGACTTTTATTAATGTTTTAAGTTATAAAAGTGTTTTATTGTAATTTATTATGAATTTTGGGATATCGTTACATATTAAGTACCGTACATGATTTTCGGTTAAGTTGGTCGTGTGCGGAAGTCGCTTTGAGTCGCGCGATTTCGGAGTTAGAAGTGAGCACGTGGTGGGTAGTTGATATTAGGGTTTATAGTATATTAAACATAGATTTTATTCTAACAAATAAATTGTCAATTGAGGTTGAGTCAAATGATTATTGATCGAGGTTGTGTAGTATTACTTAGCTTGGATCGAGGTAAGGAATTCTATCCGAACCCTACTTCATCGTTCTGATTTCAAATGTTTTATTATGACAGCTTTATGAATTACATTGATTCGATTTTATGTTTGATATAAAATATGTTTTGAAACTGTCTATGAAACCCTAATTTGAGCCTGATAGCGATCGTTTGGAATTCGCTATTCTTATCTGTTTATTTAATTCAATCGTTGTAAAATATTTTGAATTTTGTTTAAATTTCTTGAATATTGACATGAGTTAGTAAACCTGAGAGTTATAAGGATGATCTGTATTGTTGGAGTTATAAGGATTGTCTGTTGGTTGGGTTAAACTAGTACCTAGATGGACTAGTCAGTGTACATATGCATATGTAAAGCGTATCGAGCACTGCCGGTGTGGGTTTGCTACAGCGTATTACTCATGCTCAATGTTTCCTGGTTGTGTTTTGAAATAACTATTGATTTAAGGGATTGAGCTGAGTACTCGTCCCTATGTCTATATCGAAGTGCATTGGTTTCATTTATAAATCCGTTGAAAAGTTGTTATTTGACTTCAATATAAAATCGTCCCAATCGTTTTGTTTGTTTAAATCTTTGGTTGACCTTACTGAGCTCTCAAAAGCTCACTCTCCTTTGATTTTCTTTCCGTAGGTGATAACCAGCATTAGGTTGAGATTGCCTGTGTGGATTAGAGCCGAGCGTAAGAAGAGATTTGATCTTAGTATTTTCCATTAGAACCCCTGCATGGGTGAATAGTATTATTTAATTTTTTAGACTTAGATTTGGTAGTTGATTTATAACAGTCAGTTGAGAGTATGATTTGATTAACGGTTTAGTTGCTCTGATGATGACTGACCACTTGGTTATGAGCGTAATATTGTCTTAAAGTGAATGATCGAGCGATGTCTAACGTTCTGGATTTCCGAGATGTTACAGTGACGCTATCAGGTATCGCTTTCGAATTGTAAAAGTTACATACGGATTTAGTTCGTTAATTTCAGAGGGTTTGTAACGTATTACATCTATATGTTCCTGAAGCTAGTAAAACGATTAAGTAGAAATTTAAAAGGAATAAAGTTGCATTTCAAATTTAATAGGATTTACGTATAAACCTTATCACTTTGAAATAAGTTATTATTTTTTGTTAAAATCAATTTAACAGAACAACCACATAGTACCCAATGTTGTCCTTATTTTGGAGAGTTGAAATTATTTTTCACATCTTTTATGACAATTATTTATCGTCAAATTATAGTTTCTATATCTATTATATGCATCCAATGATATTTTCTCATAAAGTACACTTGTTTTATCATAATATAATAAAATATTTATATACCAAAATAGGTCAAGTTATACCTACAGCTATAATGAGCTTGCAAAGGATAATAAATATCATTATATTAGGCTAATAGTATGAAGCGAGCGTTAATCAAATATTTGCTATTGAACCCGCACATGAGTAATCAGAATTAAGTTTTAATACTTATAACTTATGTAAAATTTACCGATTAGTTTTATTCTTCATGAAAATAAATTAAGTATAACTGAAAAAGTTATTTTATTAATCGTAAGGGCCCTATATGAAAACGAATTGGTAAATCAATAGTTTTGTAAAATTATAAGGATTTATTTTTGCGTCTTAAAGATTTTAAGTGTTCTCAAAATATAGTAATTAAGAATTAAATATTTTATTTAATTATACCTTAATTTTCTTTTTAATGCATATGTCATTTGTTTTCAAAATCTCATATATGCGATATAGCAACTTGTTGATCCCGCGGTCATATTAAAGCCAAAAATATTCTTTTAATTTATTATTGATCTTATACATTATGTAGATAAAATTTTACAGTGATTATGTTTTGTGTGTGTGTGTGTGTGTGTGTGTATAATAATAATAATAATAACTGTAACATAACTTTTTCTACCAAAATCTCATATGTTAATTTTGTTTTCTAGATACATGATTTTCTATTTTTGTATGACAGAGTTAGTTTTAAGGACATGATTGTCAAAACTAAATCCTAATAAATTAGTACATTTAGAGTTTTAGAATTAATTTTCACACTATATAAGGCTTCCTTATATAGCCCTCATATAGTTTTTGGAAAATTAAAGAAACTTAAAAATAACATTTGCGTACCTTTAGAGAGACTAACATGTTTAGTATATAACCTTAAATCCTTTTCAACTATCAAATTTACGAATAAGTTTTATCATTATTACAAATTTGAAAACAATAATTATACAGTTATTTCTTGGTCATGTTGTCCCACCCAAAAAATACTATCAATTTTTCTATATTACCAAAAGTCTAAAAGCTCTATATTCTTTTAATAAATCTTTACATCAATTACAGTAAGCATACTAAAATAAAATAAATATGAATCAAGTGTTACATTGTTTTTATTGTTTCAATCTCAATTGTAACATTACATTTTTCTCTCTTAATGTTATTTTATTCTTAAGATATAGGAATTTTTATATTTATATTAGAATAGTGGCTTTAAGGATACAGTAGTTAAAGTTAAGTCATAATATGGTAGTTCATTAAGTAGTTAGAGTTTCAGAATACCTAGAATTAAATTTTCAATTATATAAATCTTATTGATATGAAAATTAACTTTTCAAGAAGAAATAAGGACCTCATTTAAGATAATATTTGAGACATTTAGAGACACTTTATTTCACATTAAAAACATAAATTGATGACATATCATATTTTTTCATCTTAAAGGTTTTAAATGTTCTTAAATATAGTAATTAAGAATAATTTGATTTAATTGCACCTTTTTTCCGTCTAATACATATGTGATTTCTTTTCAAAATCTCATTTATGCTTATATAGCTGCATTGTTGATCGTGCAGCCTTATAAAACCAAAAAAATTATCCTATAATTTGATTAATGATTGTTTATATTATATAGATAGTTTTTTGCAATGATTATGCTATGTGTAAATACATATACATTTAGTAAACTATAATAAATTTAAAATTAACTATAACATAAATTTTTTGTTCTAAATATCATATGTTATTTTTATTTTATAGACACATGATTTCTTATCTTAATACGAGAGAGCTAGTCTTAAGAACACGATGGTCAAAATCAAATACTCACTGACATGTTCAGTATATAGGTTTAAATCTTTTTCAACTATCAGATTTAGGAATGAGCTTTGCCCTTATTGCAATTTTAGTTAATAATAATTACACAGTCATTTGTTGGTCATGTGGTCTCACCCAAAAAAATTTACATCAAATTTTTTATTTTACCAAAGATATTCTAAAAGTTATATATTATATTGATAAATCTTTATATCGATCACGGTAGATGAATACAAACCAATTGCTGCATTATATTTATTATTTCAATCTCAATTGTAACATTTTTTTCTTCTAAGTCTAATATATATTTTTTCATTTTGAAGACATGAATTTTTTTGTTCATATTAGATAGTGGTTTTAAGGGTACAATAGTTAAAATTATGTGTTAATAAGTTAGTTCGTTAATTAGTTAAAGTTTTAGAATGCTTAAAATTAGTTTTTCAAACATATAAAAGCTTAGTGATATGAAAATTAACTTATCAAGAAATAAGAACCATACTCAAGATAATATTTGAGATGTTTATAGACACTTATAATGTTTATAATTTTATTTCACATTGATATAATCCGATGATATTTCATATGTTTACATCTTAATCTTAAAGGTTTGAAATGTTCTCAAATATAGTAATTAAGAATAATTTAATTTAATTGCTCTCTTTTTTTTTTCTTTCTAGTATGTATTTGATTTCTTTTCAAAATCTCATTTACGCCTATATAACCACTTTGTTGATCATGCTACCTTATGAAAGCGAAAAATTGTCTTATAATTTCATTATAATTTTTTTATATTATATACATAATTTGTTTTTAATGATTATGTTATGTACAAATACATATACATTTAACCAATCGTAATAAAATAAAATTAACTATAACTTAAATTTTGTTCTAAATCTCATATATGTTATATTTATTTCTAGATACATGACTATTTATCTTCGTATTAGAAAGTTAGTTTTAAGAACATGATAGTCAAATTTAAATCCTTGAAAATTAGTAAATTTAGAGTTTTAAAAGAAAATTTTGATAAGCTTAAAAATAGGGATCACATCCAAAATATTATTTGCATACCTTTACATACACTAACATGTTTAGTATATAGCTTTAAGTCCTTTTCAACTATCACATTTACGAATAAGCTTTACCATTATTGTGATTTTAAGTAATAACAATTATATAGTCATTTTTTGGTCGTATGGTCTCATAAAAAAAAGGTCAATTTTTTTTATTAATGTACTAAAAGGATTTTAAGGATGAATCAATTGTTACATCATTAAAATAAAATAAAATGAATCATTCTTGTATCATTTTTATTGTTTCCATCTCATTTGTAACATCATTTTTTTTCTTTTCCAAATCTAATATTTTATATTCAGTTTTTAGATATATAAATTTTTATATTCATATCAAAAAGTGTTTTTAAGGATACAATAGTTAAATTTAAGTCCAGATAAGTTACTTCATTAGTTAGTTAGAGCTTTAGAATATTTAGAATTAGTTTTTCAACTATATAAGGCTTACTAATATGAAAATTAACTTATCAATAAATAAGGGCCCCATTCAAAATAATATTATTTTTATTTTTTAGATATATGAATTTTTATATTCATATTGGTAAGCGGTTTTAAGGATACAAAACTTAAAATTAAGTTCTAAAAATTTAATCCATTAAATAGTTAGAGTTTCAGAATGTTTAGAATTAATTTTTCAAATTTATAAAGCTTATTAATATAGATATTAACTTATGATGAACTGAGGACCCGATCCAAGATAATATTTCAGACCTTTAGTGACACTTATAAAATTAGTTAGAATTTCATAGTGTTTAGAATTAGTTTTTAAACTTTATAACGCATACTAAATAAAAATTAACTTATTTAATAAATAAGAACCCCATTCAAGATAATATTATTTTTGTTTTTTAGATAAACGAATTTTTATATTCATATTGGAGAGTGGTTTTGACGATGCAATAATCGATATTAAATCCTAACAATTATTCCATTAATTAGTTAGAGTTTCAAAACGTTTAGAATTACCTTTTCAATTATATAAGACTTAATAATATAGAAATTAACTTATCAAGAAATAAGGACCTCATCAAGATAATATTTCAGACCTTTAGTGACACTTATGAAATTAGTTAGAGTTTCAGAATATTTAGGAATTAGTTTTTCAACTACATAAGGCTTACTAATATAAGAATTAATTTATCAATAAATAAGGATCCCATTGAAGATAATATTATTTTCGTTTTTTAGATATATGAATTTTTATATTCATATTGTATAGTGGTTTTGAGGATATAATACTCAAAATCAAGTCCAATTAAGTAATTCATTAATTAGTTAGAGTCTTATAAAGTTTAGAATTATTTTTTTTATTTATTTAAGGCTTACTAATATAGAAATTAACTTAGCAAGAAATAAGAACCCCATCTGAAATAGTATTTCAGACCTTTAGTTTTATATTCATATTGAAGAGTGGTTTTGAGGATACAATACTCAAAATTAAGTCCTAATAAGTTAATCTATTAATTAGTTAGAGTTTCAGAATGTTTAGAGTTACTATTTCAATTATATAAGGCTTATTAATATAGAAATTAACTTATCAAGAAATAAAGACTCCATCCAAGATAGTATTTCAGACCTTTAATGACACTTATAATGGTTATAGTTCTATTTCACCTTGAAAACATAATGTGATGACGTGTCAAGTAAATAAGCTATCTCTGCGATACATGATGTGTCGAGCCAAGAAGGACTCGCTTCCCTTATTATATATTACTAGTTCAGTAACCTGGGCAAGGCCCAGGTGAGTTATATTTAAACGCTATAAGTATGTTTGAGTTTTAACTTATTTTTGATAGAGTTAAGGTTGGGTATTTAAGCATCATGTCGATGGTTTTGAAAATTATGATTTATTCGTTTTCACTTGAAGTGAACCGTCGAATTCAAAACATATCGCATTCATGCACTTCACATATAAGCAATATCATAATCAAGAGAAATTCAATGAAAGCATATTACCGAAATTGTTTCATAATAGTAAAGCATGTTATAGTGCTAATAAATTAGTAAAATTCCGAAGTTTAAAATAAAGTATTCAAAAAGTGAAGCATAAAATGAGTAATCAATTATTTCACTTCAAATTAGAATGTTACTTTGTTCTTTAGTATTTTAAGTACTAATTTTGTTTTTGTACGAAAAAGTTAAATTTCAAGAATTAATACACAAAATTATATTTATGCTATTTATTTTCCTTACCATATCCATATAAGTGTTGGACATTTTTTTAGTTTTTCACGTTATGTGGCGCACCATTGATTAATTGTTTTATTTTATAAGTACCTCATTTAGAAATCCTTATCATATTAAATTAGAGATCTATTACAGTCATCTACAATGAAATTTAAAGTTTATAAAAGAAAGTACGAAAAAGGCTCAAACAATATTTTTAGTAAATTATTGTCTAGACTGAATAAACCTACTAAAAAAACATGCCATGAAAACCTTAGCAAAAATGGAAGTGAGTGGAGCTATTTTACTTCCTTTCAAACAACCAACCTTTTAAAATGTAGAAATAATCTTGAAAAGAGAAACTATAGTGTTATAGTGGCAATATTTGTATTCTAATTGCTTTACTTCATGGTCATGTTCGGCACTTTTTCGACCATCTATTTAATTTTGCATATTTTTGAAGATAATTAATTTGAAAATATATATGCATTGTACATTTTATTATTGTCTGAATGATCATAAAAATGTCATATCATTTTACAAAACATTTTTTAGGCTAAACAATTATATAGCAGTGAATATTTGTAAAGTTGTCTAAACTGTTATAGATGAGGATATAATTGCGTAAGGTTACAAAATTCTTACACTTCATCTTTAATTTGTAAATTGTTCATTAAGTTCTAAGCTTATAATACATTATGGTGATTATAAAAGTTTGTGAAGTTAGAATCTCAAATATTTAACATTATTTTTTGTAGATTACCATATATATACACATGAATTCTAACATAATGAATAAAAAAACGACCGCAGTCATTCTTATTGGAAAAGAAAAATCCTAAAAAAGGTGTACGAACTATACAAATAGTAATTTATTGTGTAGACGTAAATAGGCAACTAAAAATAGGCATTGGAACTGAAATAGAAGCACATGGAGTAATTTAATTCATTTCAAATAATGAATTATTTTTACCTACTGCCCATGAAAATCCCTGCAACCTTCTATACAAAACAGTCAATGATCGATAAATATGCTTAGTATCATTTTAGTTGATACCATAACTGACAATTTTCAAAAGTACTTTTTTAAAGTCACTAAATAAGTGTCATTAAGAGTATACAATGACCATCGATTTTCACCGTATGGGTGGCTGTAGGCATCTTCCTATGACCTAACTAGCGGCTAAAAATTTCTTAGTTAACCATCACTTTAAAAGATAAAGTTAATCTTATAAAAGAAATAGCGTAGCATTATAGTGACAATCTCTTTGTTTAATTGTTTCACTTTCAAGATCATGTTCAATAATTTTTGGATGTGTCGTTTTGATCTGTTTTTGAACATTTTCTAAAGTAACCAATTTAAGAATGCGTTATATTTGATTCTTTGTTTTGGGCATTCAAAAGAGTATATGATTTCTACTTTAGACTTTGAGTTATTATATTAAAATTAATTTGTGAAATAAACTGTTATTTTAGCATTTCAAAGATATTTAAAAATGAAGTCATATTCGTTACATATATTGCTTATATAAAAATATGTTAAGTATTAATCTTTATTTTTGTTACGTAGTCTTCATACTTTATATTTTTTAGATATTATTTTTGTTATTTTAAAGTGCACTTAGGGTATTAACAGTCAAAATTAAGGCCTAATATATAAGTATATTTCATTAGGCAGTGTTTTAAAAACTTTAGAGTTAGTTTCCTAATTTTAAAAGGTTTACGAAAATTGTGCCAATAATAGCCATAATTTTTTTAACAATAAATTGTAATACATAGTTAATAAGTAGGGAAAAAACAAAATGACCAAAATAAATACGATGACGTGCAAGTAAGAGGGGGACAAAGAAAAAAAACACTAAAAAGGCTAATGTATTTGAAAGTTTAATGTAATATACTTTTCTAGTTTTAAAAGGTTTACAACAATTGGGACAATAATGTTCACAAATATTTTAATAATAAATTTTAGTAAAGAGTTAAAGTTGTGTAAAAAAAGAAAAGAAAAGGACATTAAAACAAATAAAATGAAGTGACACATAAGTTAGAGAGGTAAAAAAGAAAGAACACTTATAAAAGCTTATGTATCTTAAAGTTCAATGTGATATAATTAGAATTAACTAATGAAGTAAAATCTCAAATTGGTATTTTTAAATTATTTACAACAATTAACACATATTCTTTTTACATGTTGCTTTTGTATAAAGAAAAGAAAGCTTTTAATCTGTAAACTATAATTTTTTTTCATAGGTGACTTATGTTTTATTTATGTTTGAGTGTTTATTTTGTTATTTAAAGTGTTTTTGAGGTGCAGTTAAAATCAAGTTCCAATATGTTGATATATTGACTATGTAGAGTTTTAGAAGGTGTATAATTGATTTTCTAGTCTTATAAGGTAAACTAAATTTATGGTAATTATACCTCCGAATTTTTCAATAATAAGCTACAATAAAGAGTCATGATGCATATGTGATTATAATAAGTAAAAGTAGAAGATAAATGGAACACCAAAGCAAACACGATGATGTGTAATTTATTTTTTCTTTATGTTTGAGTGTTTATTTTGTTATAAAAAGTGTTATTGAGGTATTAATAGTAAAAATCAAGTCCTAATATGTTGATGCATTAATTATGTAGAGTTTTAGAAGGTGTTTTTTACTTATAAAGTCTACTAAATTTATGGTAATAATGATTCCGAATTTTTAATAATAACTTATACTAAAGAGTCAATATACATGTGTGACTTTAATAAGTAGAAGTAAAGGAGGAATAGAACATCAAAACAAACATGGTGACGTATAATTTTTAATAATAAAATATGCTAAAGAGTCATGATACATGTGTGACTTTAATAAGTAGAGGTAAAGGAGGAGTAGAACACCAAAACAAACATGGTGACATGTAATTAATGTTTTCTTTATGTTTGAGTGTTTATTTTGTTATTTAAAGTATTTTTGAGGTGTTAATAATCAAAATTAAGTCCTAATTTGTTGATACATTGATTAGGTAGAGTTTTAGAATGTGTAGAATTGATTTTTTACTCTTATAAGCTCAACTAAATTTATAGTAATAAAAACTCCGAATTTTTTATATTAATAAATAGTCATAATGCATGTGAGACTTTAATAAGTAGAGGTAAAAGAGAAATGAAACGCCAAAACAAAGATGATGATGTGTCGCAAGATGGAAAAAAAGATGACGTGTCGCATAATTAAAAGGGGTAAAAAGGGAAAAGAACCCCTAAAAAAGCTTATGTGTCGTCTCGACAACGCACAACGCTTCGTCTACTATATATTTACTAGTCCTGTAACCCGGGCAAGGCCCGGGTCGGTTATACTTAATGACTTATGTATCCTTATATTTGAGTGTCAATATATTTTGGTAGAGTTTAAGTTAGGTATTTAGGCGTTATGTCGATGGTTTTGAACTAAACTTTATTTGTATTCGTGTGAAGTAAACTATCAAGTTCAAAATAAGTCACATTCATGCATTCCACGTATATCATCATATCCAAAAGAAGCTAAAAAATAAGCATAAAATGGAAATTATTCCAAAATAGTTTATACCGAACTGATTCCGCATTTATTACCTTTTTGAAAGGCCTTAAGACTGCACATGATAGTTAAATATAATAATAGTGAAAATTAAGACCAAATATGTTAGTATACTGAATAGGTAGAGTTTTAGAATGTACAGAATTCAAATTAGTCTCCCATTGAAGACCATGCTTAAGAATCATATTGATCATAACTCATTAAACATAGAGAACATTTTAGCTCAAATTTAAGTGACATCAATCGATCGTCAAAAACTATTGTCAAGGAGAAAAAGGTACCATAACTTTGACCGATATGCATTTGTCCCTAAATCAAATGAAGCATGTTTGCATTTTCATATTACAATCACATGCCTACTACATTGCCTCTTTTAGTGACAAAAGTGTGAATTTCGTAAAAGATGATGTAGATTTCGTCCTACTCAATTTTTCTTCTTCTTTTTTTCAATTCGAATTGTGAACAAAATTTCTCCACCATTATTACATTATTACTACACCTTAATGCTATCATTTACAATACCATGACACCCAATCCTGCGATCGACACATTGTCTTTTTTTTTTCAATTCGAATTGTGAACAAAATTTCTCCACCATTATTACATTATTACTACACCAGTGCTATTATTTACTGTACCATGACACCCAATCCTGTGATCGACACATTGTCCTAGCATTGTGTCTTTGCAGTCCCCACCACAAACATTGTACTACTATTATACCAGCAACAAAAACTCTGTCACACCTCACGGCCTTCATCTTTGGCACCACCAGTTCTCTCAACGTTTACATATAAAATTATCACACTTTCACAATTACCATAACTACAACCGTGGACCATCTAAGCTACCATCAACACAATGGTACTGCCTGTACTATTTGTATTCGAAATGGACATAAAAAGCTATCTGAACCTCATTTATTGTTTCATTTCTAGGCTTGTCAGAACTAATTCTCCAATTATCTCCGACTCCTTCTTGTAATCCATATTAAAAAATAACTAATTCCAAACTGAGTGTAACATTTAGACTTAAAAAAGAATTCATCTATAAGACTGCAAACTAAAAGTAAAGCTTATAAAATATAAGATTTCCTCAAAGTGAGGTAGCAATCTCAAAAGAGCAAATGCTATTCAGCTTTAATTTTTTCTTGGAATTCTAAGCTGTCGTTTATTGTTCACAAAAATTAAAATAACTAAAGCAGTACAAATATATACAAAGAAAGTTAATGACACATTCACTTACCAGAAGTAATTCAAAATGAACCGACTACATTTATGTAATTTATCCTTCAGAGTTTCAAGGACCAAATGTTGCAAGCATTTGGTACACTACAATAAAGCCATCGACCTACCATTTCACTGGCTTCTCCTAATAAATGGAAAAAATAATCTTTAGATTAAGCAATTGATAACAGGAATTTAGAACTTGCTAGGAAATATTTGAGTGCATGTTGTCTTAAAGATGCTAGTTAGGCATAGGAAATATGAAAATGGCAATGCACATTCTGTTATGGGATAAAAAGTTGTTGGTCATGAAGAAAAGAATAACCATTTTTTTAAAATTATCCATTAATTGTTGCTTCAATCAAGAGATATTATCATCAATTGAAAGGTATTGTAAGCTTATGACATAAAGTCAACACATCAAAGTAACTTAAATAAGCTTGATGTCACATGAACAATGACTTCGAATAAAATAATACTTATGAGGCTTTGTAGTACCCCTCTGTTGCTATTCATAGCAAAATGCTTATAGATAACTTTTTAGATTCAGCAAAAAAAAAAAAAAAAACTCTTAAAGTATGTTTAGGTACGGCAAAGAATGTCTTGGTAAATGGGTATCTCAATCTTTGGCTTGTTCTCAAGTCCAATGATCATTTCACCTCTATTGGTAAATGATGATCTTTTGTTTTTCTTCAACCCGTAAAGACTTAACATGCTACAAACAGACGTAATTGTGGGAAAAGCACAAAACTTTACCCACTAAATCATGATATTTGATAGATAAATAAAATGCCTACGGCGCTAATTTCAGACTTAGTGAAAAAAATATTTTTATAAGTTTAAGCTGAAAACCGGTTGGTCAAATTAAAAATAAATTTTACCAAAAAATAATTACAAAATGAATGGTGCGAGCTAATGAGCTAAAGTTAAAATTTTAAAGTAACTCACATAGGTTTCTTATGACATGAATTACAACTGCGAGGCTATTTAACAACCCTCCAATCTTCCATTGTACTTGATAATAAATAGTGGTGCGAAAATTTTAGATTTAGCGACAGTTAACTCTTATAGTGTTGGCAAATTAGGCAAAAAGTGTCCGGATATCTCACGCTCTGGCTTGTCCTCGAGTCTCATGAGCATCTAATTCCCATGTATTGCAACTTCTTGTCAAACCCAAATAAGCTTGAGAGTTCTGTGGATTACCAAAACAGGGATTAGAACACAAAAAGTATGTTCATCTCTAAATGCACCTACTATATTTTGAAATTGGATACATATTTTTAACTATGAGTTTTAGGCAGAAAAGGATGGTGACAGTAACACCACTCTTGCATATTTTATGATGAAAGAATCTTGCAGCAATAATTTTAAATATATTGACAATTTTTTTTGTAAGTATTGGTATAAAAGAGATCAGTCATAAAAAATATGTTATGCAAGACTTTATCACTAATTGAAAGCAATGCTAAGCTTAGCACTTAAAATTAAAACTTCAAAGTAACTCAGATGAGCTTGATATCACATGAACTTATGAGGCCATTTAACACCCTTACATCAAAAAAGTCAAGTAGAAAAATTCAATAGGACAAAGAATGTCTTACCCAATAGTACGCAGTATCATGAAAAATTCAATCCTTTCATTGGCCTGTCTATCAATATGGTTGAGTTCATTTTCTAACTCATCCATGACCATCTGAAGTTGACTTTAACACATGAAGATTCCTCGTCCTTTTCATCCGAATACCTTCTCACCTAAAGCTATGTTAGGAATTAGTCACTGTGTAAACTACAAACCAAAATCATTAGGAAGGTAGTCAAGAAGAAAGTAGATAGATTAATTGTGATGAGAAATTTTCATTGTCATGCCATAAAAGGATAAAAAAAAATTTGCTTTATTCTTCTAATAAGCTCCATCAGAAGAATAAAAATGATAAAAAAAGAATAATTAAAATGATAATTGAAAGGCAACTAAATGAAATTAATAAAGAGAATAATAAACAGCAACTATAATGAATTACAAAAGTTGCATTTCGATCACCATCTCTGCTTTTTTCTTTTTTCCTACATATATAGTGCTGATGGCCTCCTTCCCGTGGAAGCATGAAAGAAGTATTAAATGTTTAGAGAGCAAGTAAGTTTTAACCAAGGAGACTTTATATGTAGCAAATTATGCACATCACCTATACAACAACTAATCCACTGAATAGGCCAATGGCCATGGCTGTTAAACCATAGATAGATACCTTATCCCATGAAAAAGCTAAAGAAATTGGAGAGACATAGGGCAATGCAAAGAGTTTGATGGCACAGATCTATTAAATATATACCGGAACTCTACCTATTAAGCAGTTGGATGCCTATCCAAGTAGATTAAAAATAATGGACTCCCTCACATGGATAGACATTTTAATTTGTTCAAGAGCCTAGCTGACTTAGGAGACTCTCACAATGAAGGTTGATGATGACGTGTCGCAAAATTAAAAGGGGCAAAAAAGGAAAGCAACACTAAAAAAAGCTTATGTGTCGCCTCCACAACGCACAATGCTTCATCTATTATATATTTACTAGTTCAGTAACCCGGGCAAGGCCCGGGTGAGTTCTATTTAAACGGTATGAGTATGTTTGAATTTTAACATATTATTGTAGAGTTAAGGTTGGATATTTAATTAAGCATCATGTTGATAGTTTTGAAAATTACTATTTATTCGTATCCGCTTGAAGTGAACCATCGAATTCAAAACATATCACGTTCATGCATTTCACATTTAAGCGGTATCATACTAAAGAAAAATTCAATGAAGGCATAATCCCGAAATGGTTTCAAAATAGTAAAGCATGCTATAGTTCTTAAAGATATAGTAAGATTTAGAAGTTCAAAATAAAGTATTCAAAATCTGAATCATACAATGAGTAATCAATTATTTCACATCAAATTAAAATGTTACTTTATTCTTTAGTATTTTAGGTAGTAGTTTTGTTTTTGTACGAAAAAGTTATATTTCAAGAATTCATACACAAAATTATATTTACGCTATTCATTTTGCTTACTATATTTACATAAGTGTGAGACTTTTTTTTAGTTTTTCACGTTATGTGGTTCATCATCATTGATCAAAAGTTTTATGTTATAAGTACTCTTGATAGAACTTCTTATCATATATTAAATTAGACATCTATTTCAGTCATTTACAATGAAATTTAAAATTTATAAAAGAAAGTACAAAAACGTACAAACAATGTTTTTAGTAAATTATTGTCTAGATTGAATAAATCTACTCAAAACATGCCATGAAAATCTTAGAGCAAAAATGAAAGTGACTGGAGCTATTTTACTTCCTTTCAGACAACCAACCTTTTAAAATGTAGGAATAATCCTGAAAAAAGAAACTATAGTGTTGTAGTGGCAATATCTGTATTCTAATTGCTTCACTTCATGGTCATGTTCGGCGCTTTTTTGACCATCCATTTAATTTTGAATATTTTCTAAGACAATTAATTTGAAAAAAAAGGTGTATATTAGACATTTAATTATTGTTCGAATGATCATAAAAAAGTCATATCATTTTACAAAACCTTTTTTTTTATGTTTGAGGTTAAACAATTATATGGCGGTGAATATTCGTACAGTTGTCTAGACTGTGGTACATGGGTAATGGCGTAAGATTACAAAATTCTTATACTTTATCTTTGATTTGTAGATTGTTTATTAAGTTTTAAGCTTATAGTATATTAAGGTGATTGTAAAAGTTTGTAAAGTTAGAATGTCACATATTTAACATTATTTTTTTGTAGATTACCCTATATATACTCAAGAATTAAAACATAAATGAATTAAAAACCAGTCGCAGTCATTTGTATTGGAAAAAAAATCCTAAAAAATGTGTAAGAACTATACAATTAGTAATTTATTGTGCAGACATAAATAGTCAACTAAAAATAGACATTGAAATGAAATGGAAGCAAGTGGAGTAATTTTAATTCATTTCAAATAATGAATTATTTTTACTTACCGCCCATGAAAATTCCTACAACCCTCTATACAAAAAAGTTAATGATCGATAAATATGCTTAGTGTCATTTTTGTTGACACCGTAACTGACAATTTTTAAAAAATTAAGGTCACTAAATAAGTGCCACTAAAAGTATACAATGACCATTGATTTTCATTGTATGAGAGGTTGTAAGCATCTTCCTATGATATAGGTAAAAAGGAAAAAAAGAATACTAAGAAAAAACTTATGTGTCGCCTCTATGACGCACAACGCTTCGTTTATTATATATTTATATGATATGATAAACTCCTAGTAAGCTTTAACATTTATTTCAATATATAATTTTGTCTCTCATGTTTTTACATTATTTCTTATTTAAACTTTTTATCTTTCCTTAGCTTTTGCTCTTTAGATTTTTGGTTCTTATCTCGTAGAATAGTTTAGGTGATAAAATTCATAATTTAGTTTATTATTAAGTATAGTATAAAAAAATCTCCAACTTAATTAGATATATCACTTATTTCATTATATAATTTTGTCACTCATGTTTTTTGAAAGCGCAAATTGTTCAGCATATCAACTTATCTCTAAAAGCCTTATAACTCAGTTTTTATTTGACATATGGATTTACTCTTGTATTAAAGTTTCTTTAGTATCGATCAATGTACAGATTTTACTTTATGGCAGCATCTTTATCTAAAAGCATTATTACAATGCAATATAATAAGTATTTTTTGTATCCTTATGAATCGAATATTACTATATCATTTTTCTTACTTGTATCGATTCTATTGACTTTGTTTTTTATGAAGTTGGCATAATATATATTGCCTTAGAGCCTTAGATTTTCTTAAAAAAACGTAAAAAAAAGGCTTTTTAATGACATAAATCTGGTATTAGTCCTACGAAATTAAGAGTGGCCCCACTGTAAGTCAAGGATGCGGTGGGCTCAAAATAAAAGTTTGAATTTTTTATGAAAGACAAAATCTTCTGCACCGATAGTTGTATTTTGATGCAAACCAATAGTTTCAATAAGGAATACTAAATATTACCCTTCAGTTTAGTAGACTCGAAACTGGTGCTGCAACTATCATAGTTTTGTACACTTGTGTCAGTCTTTAGGGCTTAGAGACTCAATAACAGAAGAATTGAGTTTTCTCCCGGGAAGGTGCAGAAGGTGTCTATTATGTTTAGAAGTTTTAGGTATTTGGGAATGGGGACTTTTCTTAGTTCCCACTCCCAAATACCTAAACAATCATTATCCAACTTGGCATCCATAAGACAATCAAATTAATAATGGCTTGTATTACCTGGTAACATTCCAGGTCTTTGAAGTTGTTAATGACACGTCCTACTTCTTTGCACTCCTTGTACACCCACAAAATCAATAATGCAAAAAGATGCATGAATTTGCCAATTAAACTCTTACAAAATCACCATTTAATTTATCTTTGATTTCATACATGATTTTCGTATTTTATACTTGTGAGATTTTATTTTGTTTTAAAAGTACTTTTGAGGTATTAGTAGTCAAAATTGAAGTCTAATATGTTGGTTTAATGAATAGGTAGAGTTTTAGAAGGTACATAGCTGGTTTTTTACTCTTATACAGTTTAGTCAAAATATGTCAATAATAGCTACGAATTTTTTAATAATAAATAGTAAAGAGCCATAGTGCATGTGTGTCTCTAATAAGTAGAAGTGAAAAAGGAATGTGACGTCAAAACAATATACGATGACGTGTCGCATAAGTAAAAGGCGATGACGTGTCGTAAAATTAAAAGGGGTAAAAAGGGAAAAGAACTCCTAAAAAGGCTTATGTGTCGCCTCGACAACGCACAACGCTTCATCTATTATATATTTATATGATATGATATGATATAGATATAGAAATAGATATATAGATTTCCAGTGCTTCTTATGAATGTTTATTTTATTCAGATAGAAGAACACATGCAACTTATTGTGATGCTGGTTTCTATGCTAGAAAAAAGAAAACATGTTTGGTTTGAACGAGTTTGATTGATCCACATATTAGTGCGTCTCTTTTTTACTAAGTCTAACTTATGGCTGTGGAAGCCTCAGTTAATCCACATGACGAAAGATCTGGGTAAAACTAGAGGAGTTTTGGTAAACTTGAGGAGTGTCGTGTTGCACATCTTCTCTTTTTTCTAGTTCTCCGGGATATACACATGAAACTACGAGATCGGAATACATCACCTGGTCAATAGATTCCTGATTTTAACTGAAAAACCTTCAAAGGAATTAACACTCACAAGAGCCCTCAAAAGCACCACATGAATCGAATGGCCCAGTCTAACATAGGTTTGGCAGAAAGGAATTGTTAGGGTTGAAATATTTTTGTATCATGATAGCTATGGACTCCTAGACATAGGAGTAGTAGCAGGACTTAATTATGATGAAAAATGAAAAACATAATGGAGAGGAGACTAGCAGCCAATGTGTGGGCACGTGCGTGGCGTAGAGATGTAAATAAGTTTACCTGAGAAATTTAAACACGCAAGGCTAAAACTAACTTAACAGTAAGGGAAAGGAATATATTCGCATATTAGGAGATCGACTTAGCTGCTTTTGTGAATATATGGTCACATGCCTCTGCCAATAAAGCTTCCACTAGCTTAAAATGGCTATACCAACACAAGGTCATTGACTTCTTCATGTCCTTTACAGCCAAGAGCCGAGAGAATTAACAACTTGGTGAGAGATTTACTCTATTAAATGTCCACATAAGTCACACTAAGCATTGTATGGTTACTATATATAGGATGCGTTCATCCCCCTAACATGCAACCCAGTAGTTCTAAGCAATATACACTTCCCTATGAGAAACCAAGGGAAGCTGCTCGGGCAATGGCCTCGAGTAGTATATGCTATGGCATTTTGCTTGATGGCCACTACTGTGGTTGCTGATTATAAGTCACCACCACCACCTCCACGTCTGCCTTCACTGTTCCGAATTCTGCCTTTACCGTTGCCACATCTACCATTTGTCTTCAAGTCTCCGCCACCCCTTTTACCGTCGCCACCTCCACCATATGTCTACAAGTCTCCACCACCCCCTTCACCATCGCCACCACCATCATATGTTCCACGAACTCCCTCACCATCGCCACTGCCACCCCTTTCACCATCGCCATCACCACCGCACGTTGACAAGTCTCCACCACCCCCTTCACCATCGCCACTGCCACCCCCTTCACCGTCGCCATCACCACTGTATGTTGGCCAGTCTCCACCATCTCTGTCGCCATCACCACCGTATGTTGACCGGTCTCCACCATCTCCCTCACCATCGCCGCTGCCACCCCTTTCACCATCACCATCAACATTCTATGTTGACCAGTCTCCACCACCTCCCTCACCATCGCCATCACCACCGTATGTTGACCAGTCACGACCTCCTTCACCATCGCCATTGCCACCCCCTTCACCATCGCCATCTCCATTGTATGTAGACCAGTCTCCACCAACTCCCTCACCATCGCCACTTTTACCCCATTCACCATTGCCATCACCACCGTATGTTGACCAGTCTCCACCACCTTCCTCATCATCGCCACTGCCACCCCCTTCACCATCGTCACTACCACCGTATGTTGACCAGTCTCCACCACCTCCCTCACCATCACCAACACCACCCCCTTCACCATCTCCGCCACCACCGTATGTTGATCAGTCCCCGCCGCCTCCACCAAAGAAGTCCCCACCACCACCACCAAAGAAGTCCCCACCGCCTCCATTCTACTACAAATCACCACCACCACCGGTGAAGTCACCACCTCCTCCCCCATACTATTATAAGTCCCCACCACCACCAAAGAAGTCACCACCGCCACCTTATTACTATAAGTCACCACCACCACCAGTGAAGTCCCCACCCCCTCCTTGGTACTACTACAGATTCCCACCTCCACCAAAGAAGTCACCTCCCCCTCCATACCACTACAAATCTCCTCCTCCGCTAGTGAAGTCACCACCTCCTCCTCGATATTACTACAAGTCCCCACCTTCACCAATGAAGTCGCCACCGCCCCGTACTACTACAGATCACCACCTCCTCCAGTAAAATCTCCACCAACTTTCCCATACTACTATAAGTCACCGCCACCTCCAAAACACCACTAGGAGAAAAGCTACCTGTTGCACATGTTTCAATTGCGACAATATGACCGAACTCCTTGTGGAAGCCATGTCTAGAAATAATTTGTTGTTCTTTCCAATCTTCGCAAGTTTAAAATAAAATGTGTGGTGAATTATGGCTTTATGTTATAACGTGAGGAAATACAATTTCGTTTTTTTTTAACATAAATTGCGTTTTGTTTCCATCAATTCCTGCCAATAACTTTAACAAAAAGTCAATGAGATACGTCACAAGGCGAAGTAGGCATCTACCCTACATTGACGTAGACCATACATTTACCTGTTTGGATGGTCTTCAAACTTGTACAGTACAACTTTCTTGTTCACAACATATTAAAGTTAACAAATAGGCTTTGGTGCAATAATTTGGTTATCTGGCAATTATCTAAAACAAGGTTTTTAAAATTTGCAATCAAGAGGAATCGACCAATGTTTGCCGAATTATCATAACCAGCGGCCAAAGTTTAAAGTAGCACAATTAGCAACACCACAAGTCGGTACATGACACCCTTACTTGGGCAGCAAGAAAAGTACGTTAACCATAGAGAGATATGTCAAAAGCCTCAGACTTCCCAAGTGGATAAGTGGAGTAAGAAGAAATGTACAGTGTAATTATACTTCATTGAAGACTACCCCAAGTTAATAAAATTTAGTCACTGTTTAACTTATTATTATCTATACGGTGGAGAGTGGTCACTTGTGTGTGTACGTGTTCCTTTCCCGTATATTTGCTCTCGAAGTCCTTAAAAAAAATTCGTCCATACGGACTGAGTGTCACCAGTTTTGGTTGAACTTCAGCATACAAAGGAAATTATAAATTTATGGTGGGTTTAAACAAAGGCTGTACACTGTAACACGTGATATCAAACCATGATTTCGCTGAAACTGTTGCTTTGACCATGGTTTTCCCAATTGTACATATTTTTAGATATTTATATTTGAAATCAAGTTCTTGGTGTGATAATGGCCTTTGAAACCACATATTTCAAACCTACCAGACGTAAATATAAGTTAAACAACTACATAAGTAATTTAAACAACTTTTTTTTTATTTCAAAAACTACTGATACATATGGTAAACCAATCCAACAAAATAATAAAAAAAAAAATGAAGGGAAAAAGTCACTCATTCTTCTCAATGAGAGCATACTTTCCTAGTTACATAACCAAACTTCAACCGGCATGAAACCATCATCCAATACTGGAAAAAAAAAAGACTGGGATTTGCTTAGGGTTCTTTCAAAACTTTAATCCAACCTCTTTACGATCCAATCAATGCATATAGAAATTTGCCTCAATGCTATGGCATTTTGCTTGATAGCCACTAGTAGTAGCTTGCTGATAAGCCTTACTTTTATGCTTCACCGCATTCGCCTTCTCCATCGCCACCTCCACCTTATGTTTATCGGTCTCCACCACCTCTCTCGCCAGCACCACCACCTCATCACTACAAGAATATTTAGATGTAACGACGTTTATAAAAGGACGCTTTATAAAAAGCGTCCCAAAAAGTTCATTATAAGACGCTAAGTAGGAAGCGCCTTTATTTCTTGTACATAATAGGACGCTTCGCAGCGCCCCAAATCGATAGCCTTTATAAAGGTCCTAATAGCACCTGGGACATTCGCCTCTTGAACGTTTGCCCTAAAATGTATCCTCCAATTCCCATCTTCCTCTTTTCATTCCTTCTGGCCACCATCTCTCTTTGCGACACTGAAATCCAATGTCCCGATGATCGTCAAGGCCGTAAATCTAGCCAAATCTGAGTTCTCTCTCAATGTGTTACTCTCTGCCTTTGCCGCCATCTCTTTTTCTTTCCAACTCTCGCATCTATGCCGTGAATCCGCCACAAGAACCACTACCGAGCTTGCTGGTAGAACCGGACAACAAGCACCCACCTGCCACGGCCACCATTTTTGAGCTACGTCTTCAATCTTTGATTCAATTATAACTCTTAGGTAACTATCTTTTACTTTTGTTTCAACCATCTCCTTTTGTGACGAATTATTCTACTGTTTCGATACTTGGTTAATTGTGTTAATTCTAGATAAAGAAATGCCATCTCCTTCTTTAGTCTGTATCACCTTTAGGGTTCCTACTCCGGTGAAAATTTGGGGCTTTTCCTCATAGGGTAGAATTTTGTCAGATTTGGCCTCTTAGATTGGAGGTGGATCATTATACGATGGACTTTTAGAATAAGTAAAGAAGAGACACCTACCTCTCAAGATTTGGCTTAAACCGATTGAGGATTTTAGCTTAAATTAAGTAAGTTGAGAATATGGGTTTTGTACTTTCAATATGAATTGGGTTGCTCTGTTAGAATTGATGCAGAAGTTGTTTGGCATTTCATGATATTAATCTAGGCAACAGATATTTAGGCAATACGAAATAGTTTTCATCAAAGTTCTCCTTCATGGCCAATCAATCCCAGTATCTACGATGCTATTCTGGTTGAATGACTGTTGAAGTGTTGTCTGCTCTCCTTGGGAGAATAATCGTTGAGCTATCTTTGTAATTTGGAATTTTCAGTTTGATATCTGTTTCACGTTCCTTCCCCCTTTCCTGATGTTACAGAGTTGTTTACAAGTGTGGATCTTGTGCAACGGAAAAACAAACACTTAGTGAATGGGAGCTGCATACAGGTTCAAAAATGAAATTGGAAGTCTTGTGTAAGGGTGAGAGGTTCAATGTTACCACTGGAACAATGGGTTTGTACCTGAAATTCCTTTTCCTTTATGGTTGCTACTTTTCTTTTTCCTAGACTGCTTCTGAGGGGACTTTTTGGTTTATGTGTCTGCATGTATCCATTAGTACTTACTCATAGAAGTAATATGTAAACAAATTCTTATATATATATAGGTTTGTTCAAAAGATAGATATATATATTTATATCTGTATCCATGTATACATACATGTATCTATTTTCTTTTTTTTGATAAGTAAGCATATATATATTTTCTACAGGTGAATTTCTTGAAGAAGGATTCTTTTGGACTGCTTAACCTAAGATTACCGTAGCTTCTCCAATTGCAATCTTCTTGTCTTGCGAATATTCTAGAGTAGAATTTAACCCTTTACTGTGTTCTTTATTCGCAGTTTTTAGGAGAATATATGTTATTTTAGTGCTGATTTAGTTTTTCTTAACCTTGTTTCAGCCTAATGGTCATTTCAAAATCCAAACCACGATATGATTAAGCATATTAAATCATCACCAAGAGCATCGGCAACCATCATGGAGTGGTAAGTTCTTTATTTTGTACTCATATTTCACCGTAGTTTAGCAGAAAAAACTAAAGTTGCTAAGGCGATCTTCCTAATATCAATTTCTGCTTTATGAGTTGGAATCCTATTGGATACTTTATATATGATTATTTGCCCATTTGTCTAATTTTGCATTTTACTTGTAGTTTGATTGAATGGAACTCAATTGTTCGATAGTCATGTAAATGCTAATGGAAAGTCGAGCAGAGATTTGCAGTCTTTGATGGTGCTTTGTGAGACTTGGAGTAATCTTCATTCACTTATATCATAGCATTGTTTTGTACGTCTTTGGAACAATGTTGTCTTATCCACGTAGATCATTGAACTTTCTCACTTGTTTATATCATTGACAAGCAACTATGTATTGTATGTGCTTGTAACTTGTTGATCTTACATGTTAGGCATTGTACTAAGAGGATGATTGTATGAATTTTACAAGTGAAATAACATAATTTGTGGATAACACGATTATAAGTTCTTGTATTTGAAATTGATTTATTACTAGCTCATTTGTTAAATACTGAAAGTTGTAACAGGAAATAATTATATAAATATTTTTTTTTCAATTTTTTTTTATATTGGGACGCTAAAAACCGTCCCAATAGGGTTTGATGTGGTTCAATTTATAGGACGCTCATTTGCGCCTTATTAGGCGTTACCCTTATAGAGGCGCTTATGTGCGTCCTAATAACTTATTGTGACGGCCTCTAATGGGGCGACGTTGCGACGCCATCCAAAGCATCTTTACGTTAAAAGCGTCCTTATATGATACTTGTAAGGACGCTAAGAGGCGTCTTTACAGCCTACTTTTGTTGTAGTGCATGCTTACACGGTTCCACCCCCTCTATCACCTCCATCTCTATCATCACCACCACCACCTCAATGTTACACAATTCAAACCCCTCCACCTCATCGCCACCACCTCCATACGTTTATACACATCCACCTCCTTCTCATGTGTAGAAATCATCACCACCACCCTCACCTTCACCTCCTCTGTCACCTCCACCAGCCTTACATTCACCTCCTGGACCTACTTCTCCTTTTTTACTTTAAGTCGCCATCACCTCCATTTCCACCCCATCTCCTTCACCACCTTCGCTACACGTCTACAGATCTCCTCCATTAACATTATCTCCCCCACCACCGCACGACTACAAGTCGCTACCCCCTCGCTCACCTTCACTGTCGCTTCCTCTTCCATACCAGTACAAATCACTGCCTCCCTCGGTGAAGTCACCACCTCATCCACCAAAGACGTCACCTTTGCCTCCATACAAGTCACCACCACCTGTAGTGAAACCACCTCCTCCTCCATATTACAAATCCCCACCTCCACCCAAGAGCTCACCTCCACCACCATACTTGTAAGACCCCAAAATGTTTTGGAGTGTCAGCCAATCAATCGATCAATCCTTAATCATTCAATCACCTCAATTCGATAAGAAAACCCCAATACATCTATATCAGAGCTTTTATAATAACTCAAATTCTTCACTAACCATTCTTAAATGCAAAATTAAATTAATGTAGTCAATTAAATAGATTACACATTGATTCCCTCGCAGGGGCTTAAGTAAACAAAATAATGAAAATTTAAACCAACACCATAATCAGGCTCTAACCAAATCCAAGAAATCTACTGACGGTTATTACCTGCAAAAAGGAACATAAAAAGGGGGTGAGCTTTTGAGAGCTCAGTAAGGTCACTCAAAATTCAGTAGAGAATACAAACGATTTGGAGAATTTATTTCAATGGCAATATGAAAGAGATTCATCTCAATCCCTCAAATCAGAAATCAATAGAAACACTAAGTGATCACACTGTAAATGATGCAAATGATATTGAACATGAGTAAATTTACAAAGCCACACAAGCAATGCAGGGTAATTGTAACGCCCCAATTTTTTGAATCGTTAATTTCAAATAAACGAAGGTAGAAAACCTCAAAATGTCCAAAAGTCTCCCATTGGGTATTCAGAGCATCTAAGAATAAGTCTCCAATAAACATCAATAAATGCCACACCGGCTTAAAACAGTTACATTGACCTCAATTACTCTTACAAGGAGCTCCAAAATAAAATCTAAAGCAAAATCTATTCGACAATAAATGTAATAGGAAAATCATTCCCTAAAAATTTTCTTACTTAGCCATGCCTTATAATTCCTTTGCACAGCTCCGAACACTGGCTGATAACCTGAAAGTAAAAAAGGTGAGCACAAAGCCCAGTAAAGATAACCGCATACACCCACAGAGTACAGAGCACGCTATATCAATAATAGTACTTGGAGTTGATAAAGTACGATACCAAGGTGCATGGCAAGTACCAAAACCAATGCACTAATTTTCAATTCAGAAATCAGATTAAAAACAAGGTCAAATAGTACCAGCGAACAATGCAATATTAAGTACGAAACGTTTCCATAAGCTCTGATAATGATATCTTATGTTTCAAAAAGACTCTAGTGAATTCAAGAATACTTAAAATAAGTTCGAAAATATCTTCAAATAGATCAGATATCAAAATCTAAATGTTCAATCAGAACAAAGACGAAGACCACGGGAGCCATTCAGAAATGTGTCACGCGTGCTATCACTGACACGTGAGACAAGGTTCAGAAAGTAAGATCGCGATTTCTAGCTCATCCCTCTGAGCAAGCCCACGTTCCAATTCACGTGGGTAAGTAAGAAATAGATAAGTTACATACACTGTGACATGGCTCGCCCCAGATATAAAAACATATACCAAATCAGCTTAACAAACACCAAGAGTTAGAAGCCGACAAAGTCAGTCTCGTTCACACGATTCTAAGTCTCGTTCACACGATTCTAAGGAGAATAGTTTTATTCAAGGGCTAACTTCAACAATGAAATCAAAAAATTATAAGATAACTCAAAGGAAGAGGACTCGTTAATGTCTAAGATCATCAAATTTGGATAAGAAACGAATAAGATGGAGTAAGTTAGAGTAAGCTGATTTGCAGTGTCAAACAACAACTTTTGCACCGACGAATAACTTTCAAACTGAATTTCGATCAGAAAATAGATAGATTCTGATAAAACATAAAACTAAGAAGTTTAATATGACTCTTTAAGGTTTCCATATTGTCTATAATCATGAAAAACCAATGAGAAACAAAGGAGATAGAACAAATCGAAGTGGGCTGATTTACAGTGTCAAAAATAGAAAGGTCTGCACTGACAAATAACTTTCAAACTCCATTTTGACCAAGAACCAAACGGATTCTGATAAAATATTAAACTACAAAGTTGAATACGACTCTTCAAGGATTTCAGAATGTCCAATATCATTAAAAACCAATGATAAAAAAATAAGATACAATTAATCGAAGTTTGATGACTTGAATTGGTAGAAATATAAGCATCAAATTGTTTAGGTCTATTTTCGAATATCTATCACTTGGAATTTCAGAAAACCCAAAACTACAAAGTTGTAGTAAACTATCTGAGGTTTTCAAAAAGTTTATGGACACTGAAATTGGACGAGGGATGAAAAAGGTATGGACTCTTAAAGTTGTTACAAAGATTTTCAACAAAAAAATCACGAATCAAAGTCAATAATCGAAAGTACAAAGAACTATTTAGCGTAACGATCAAGAATGTAATTAGGGTTCTAAAGAATCAATAGATATCTTTAAGCAACAAATCAATTGACGAACGGATTGATAATCAGAATTCAGATGGGGTAAACGCGTGAGAAAACCCTTACCTCAATTGCACAAATCGATCAACTTCAAGTCTTGATCTTCTCAAACAAATTATATCAAAAACCCTAATACAATAGTACCCAAACTTTCAATCAGAAGCTATCAATCACATTAACTTATGTGGTTCTTACCATAAACCTCAATCCCAATATCAAAATAAGCTCTTACCTCGATGTAATGACCAAAATCTGAAGAGTGTTCTTCAAGAGATTCTTTGGAGGCTCTTTTGAAGTTTATGCTCCTAGGAATTATAATGTACATAAATCATCACCCTAAAAGGAATGTAATTATATTCCTAAACCAATAAGATTTGCAGAATACCCACTAAATTCATATAACTTTATAAATGGGTCAAACTAAAGCCCAAATTTAAATTGGGTCATCTAATCCCAAAAGTATAACCTACTTTCTGGGAAGAAAATTTTAAATTAATCTTTAGGCTCACTATTTAATTCAAAGTCATAATACATTCTAAATTCGAACTTACACAAGTATCCTAATAAAAAAAAAAATCTGGGGTGTTATAGTAATCAATTAGCAAAGCCACAAAGGCGATGCTCACTAACACTGTGGTTACATATGCATATAAAAACTAGCTAGACCATTAAGGTACTAGCATGTCTAGCAATAACAGACCATCCTTATATCACCCCCGATTCAGACCATTCTTCTAACGCCTTAATACACTAACTCATGTCAATACACCAAATGCAATAATCGATGATACAAAGAATAAATCAATGTCTGACGAGAAATAAACACTGAGCACCAATAATGATTTTCAATAAATGTTTAAACGCAATGCAGGGTTTAAAGGCAAATAATGCACTCTCATAATAAATGTAACAGATAACAAATCAGAAAGCATATTCGAAGGCAATTCGAATTGAGTTTCAGATAGAATTCCCTTACCTCAATTCAAGAAATGTGTTCGTTGCTATTTAATGTTGTACAAACCTCCACTAACCTAAATTGGCAGATTAATTATTAGAATACATAGTCTCATAAACTATTAATCTAATGCTAATTCTTAATCGTTTCCCCCTTCGACACTCTTAACATAAACCAAAACGAATCGGATTCTTGAACGACCAACTTAACCGATACCCCGCACACTCTATAACACATTAAGATATTCCAAAATTTATAATAAATTCTTATAAAATACTTTTATAGCTTAAAACAACAAAATAAGTAACAATATGAATTTTTTAAATTTATGAATATGTTTAAATTAAAAATGATTTTCTTAAAAACCAGAAAAGTCCAAAAATAGCAATTATTACTTCTAGCTCAAATCGAAGGCCCATAATTTTCATGATAGCTCATAATATATAGTAAAAATACTGAAACTAAAACTAGGATTTGAAAATGTCCCGAAATCATTTTAAAGTCATTCATTTTGCAAAATCAAATGCGATGGGGATTTAGTAGTATCCTAACAGTTAAGGGGGTTGGGTTTACTATTCTGGTACTACAACGGTTGTCTGGTAAAGAAATGGGCTATCGGAACAATGGATAAACTTTTTGGCCAAGTTCTATCCATTGTTTCGATAGTCGATTTCAGCGCTCATGCTCTTTGGGAGGACATGAACAACTTGACAGATGCCTCCTCCAATTCAAAGACGACACTTCCAAACAATATGGTATTACTCATGATATCTGTTAAGGAATATCTTCTTTATTGGTTTATGACAAATTCAGCTTAAAGTATATCACATGTCTTATGCTCATCATAACCCACTGATAGTGAATCACGGGTTTTATGGCCTTCGAAATAAGGATTCATTGATACTTTTTGTGTAAATAAATGAATACTCTTCTCAATCTAAACACACACATAAAAACATTCACCCAATTCTATTTATGTCTTCCTTTATGTCTTTTCTTTATTTGCTTAAGATGGTATCGGAGCCACCCTTTTAGTATCAGTTTTCTTCATTCCAAACCTTTAAACACAAGCTACAACAGTTTCAGCATGGATCCATCAAAACTATATTTTGTTCATCATTCAGCTCATCCCGGTCACTTGCTCGTACCCATCAAATTAAACGGAGCCAATTATCCATCCTGGAGTAAATCCATGATTCATGCCCTCACAGCCAAGAAAAAAATTTGCTTCATCAATGGTTCCATTCAGCAACCTTCAGAAAAAGATTAGCTAACAGAATTTGCTCTATGGAACCAACGCAATAACATGATTTTTTTATCATGGCTTACACACTCGGTAGAACCCGATGTAGCCAAAGGAGTCATTCATGCAGAGACAGCGTATCAAGTGTGGGAAGATTTCAAAGACCAGTTCTCATAAAAGAGTGTGCTACCAATCTACCATATTAAAAAAATGATTGGCGTATTTTACACAAGGTACCATAACTGTCTCAACTTATTCCATGAAACTCTAAGGCCTTTGGGACGAGTTAGATACATATCGAGCACTTCCCACTTTCAATTGGATGAAAGCATATGATGAGCAAAAGGAAGAAGACCTTTTAATACAGTTCCTCATGTGTCTCAACAACACCTACAATGTTGTCTGTATAAACATCCTCATGATGTTGCCACTGCCTAATATATGTCAAGCCTATTCCCTTGTTATTCAAAAGGAAACACAGTGACAAATGACAACAGAACAAACTGAAATTTTTTCCATCACGGCTGCAATTCAGAGACGTGGAAATAATTTCTCAAATAAATCCAAAGACAAGAATTGCGAGTATTGTAATAGAGAAGGTCATACAATTGAAAATTATCGCACTCTAAAACTTCATTGTAGGTATTGTGATAGAAAAGGCCATGCAAAGGACATATGCAAGTTTAAAAATGGCACATGAGTTCCCAAGAACACATGAGGCCAAGGTAATTGACATAACACTTCACAACAGCGGCAACATGGTTCTCAAGAAAATGCAATCAATTCATTTCATGTTGGTAATGCAACAGATTATTCTCAATCGACACATGGGATCCATTCGGAAGACACCAATAGTTGACATGGGCTTCCACAGATCAACTTTAACAAATTGCTCATGCCTTGCTATGATGACTCAAAATCAGAAGTCTCCCGATAATAGCAATGCTTATGCAAATGCTGCAGATGACTCAAAATCAGAAGTCTTCCGATAATAGTAATGCTTATGCAAATGCTGCAGGTCTGCCTCTTTTTCAAAATGCTTCAATTAGTTCTATACTCACTAAGCCTTGGATTTCGGATAATGGAGCTCTTGATCATATCACCTCCGATTCTACGGTTTGATCCTCTTGGAGTCAAGGCGATCTCTCGATAAAGCTCTCAACTCCACGTGCCTTGTACTGTAGATTCCTCCTGGTTTTTTGGTATATTAGATGACTCGTATATGTTTTGGTGATCGTCGAATATTAACTTCCTAGTTATGGGTGAGCTGTATATAGTACGCCCGAGCCAATGGAATGACCTTTACACCAGTGTTATAAGGAGGAAAACTCATATCCAGACCATTCAGTATTTTCCCTTGGTTCGGAGAATACCTATATTAGTCTACGACATGTTCGTAGGCGACCAACATGTTGTGGTAATTTTGCAAAAAAGGGGAGACACTGACTAACCGGCTGGTTAATCGAGCTTCTAACCGGGCTATTAGTCAGTATGTGCATTATGGCTGGACGGTTAGTCAGAACCCTCATCTTCCAAAACATTTTTTTGAAACCCTAACCTCACTGACCAACTGGCCAGTTAGCCATCAGGATAACAAGACAGTTAGTCGTAACCTTATCCACCATAAAATTTTCTAGAAAAATTCCCAGAAGAACACCCTAACTCCACTCGCCAATCGGCCGATTCTCCTTCAGATGACTGGACGATTAGTCAAAACCTTGTCCCCCAGAAAATCTTTCTAGAAAAATTAGCCTACCCTCACTGATCAATCAGCCGATTAACCCACCAGGTCACTGATCGGTTAGTCAGAACCCTGACCTTCCTAAGAATTTTCAAGTCCAAAACATCCAACCCACTGGCTTATCGGCCGGTTAACCCACCAGCTGGTTACCGAATGGTTAGTTAGAACCTCGACATTTCCAAGATTTTTCAAGTCCAAAACACCCAACCAACTGACCTACCAGACGATTAATCTACCAAGTTATCGAATGGTTAGTCAAATTCCTGACCTTCCCTAGAATTTATAAATCCAAAACTTCCAACCTAATGACCTACCGACCAGTTAATCTACAAGGCTAACAAGACGATTAGTCCTTACCCCACTTTTTCAAACAATCTCCCCAAAATCCAAAATTATTACCCACTAGACAACTGGGCGGTTAACCCACTTAGTTGACCGGCCGGCTAATCACTGCCCAATTTCTGTAAGGTTATAAATCGACCAGTTTAATGTCTTATTATGTGGTGTGCTTATGTGCGTCTCCCGATTACGTGGTTCTATTTTCTTTGTGGAGTCATAATTTGTTTCTTCCTGTATTTCTAGGATAACAAAAAATCAAAATCAAAGGAATAGAAGAAATAAATAATTTGTATGTGCATCCTCTTATTGTGTCGTCCTAGTTTTTTCATTGAGTTGTCCTGCCTTTCCCTGAATTCTTTAAAAAAAACAAAAAAATTGAACTCTTAAAAGTCTCTTTTAGAGTTGAAGTCAAATAGAGTTTGTGCTTCCAGCAAATCTAGAAGTTCATCCTTAGCAAGCCGAGAGCGTGACAATTTCCAAAGCAAGAAAGAATTGCCCAATCTCATACCTATTGAATCATTAGTTGGCCAATCACTTTGGGATACTGTGCAAAAGATGCTTTTGAATTTATAAGACTATTGGTCTATCTCATTGACACATCTTCTTTGCACTTAGGGGGGTAGTGATTCCTGCATTTTCAAGATTAAATATCTGAATTTCAATTTCTTTGAAATTGAATGTTAAAAATCCTAATGAAATAATTTAGTTTGAAATTTAAAACATTCGAGTTAGAATCTAAGAGATTATCAAGATAAGGCCATGACTGCTTCCTTTCTTGGCCAACCCCTCATTCGCCAAAAGCAAGCCCAATCCTCAAAGATAATGAGTTTTCATATCAATGTCGCTCATATTCAAAGCTCACTTATCCCCCTCCTAACTTGGACCATTCATCTTGAAAAGAAAAAGAAGAAAAAACCCGCTAGATTGAAAACCCTGAAAAGAGCGGTCTAGGTAGAAGTTAGGGCAAAGAGAGAGAGAGAGAGAGAGAGCGCCTTCAAAAGAATGTAGGTTTGCACGAGTCTTCCTTGAAGTAAGCATTCTCGATGATTGGAGGTCATCGATTGGCCACCATGTATCATCTTGATTACCCTACACTAAAATATTACCATTTCGTAGCCCTTTGTGCCTAAACAGCTTAACCTTTCTTTTCGGAAGCCTATATATTTCAACCTTGGGCGGGTAGTCTCTTTGTGTGTTCCCACGTCTTAAGTATGACTGCAAAGTCAACTCAACATAGAAAGGGTTCCCATTCACACGAGCTACAGTTTTAAAGATAGATGATGATTGAAATCGTGATGATCATTTTTTTTTATCTAAAAAGAAAAAAGAAAAAAAAGGAGGTGGAGAGTGATTGTGAGATTCAACACATAGATTGCCATTCATTTGAGGTCGAAGGATGATACTTAGAAGATCCGATTTGAAGTACGTCCGACCTGATTCCCCCTATGGGAATACATAGGCAGCTTAGTCACCTTCCCAACGCGGTCTCCGTGGGCACACACTAGGGACTTTGATTTCATATTTGAGTTCTTGAGCTTTATTACCATTCGCTTCTTAGCCCATACCTTGGCCTGCATTGTGTCCCATATATAAAACCTGATGTGGCAAAGCAAGAGAATAAAGAATAGCTTTACTTGGGAACCAGCCTGCGATCACGAGATAGACTTTCCTATTTTACTCACTTCCATCTTTAGCCAGTCCGATTTTTAATAAAAAGTTGTAGTCGTTTGGACAAACCAGATGTATTTTTCCTATCAATGCTATCTTCTTCTCAGATAAGATCTGTGGCTTCCACAGCCATGAGTTAGACTTAGTTGAAAAAAGACGCACTAATATGTGGATCAATCAAACTTGTTCAAACCAAATAAGCATCACAAAAAGTTTCATCTGTTCTGCTATCTGAATAAAATAAGCACTCATAAGAAGCATTCATAGGAAACCTTCCGGCCAGGAGCGTTCTTGCAACTAAACATAAATAATAATCATACTCTGTAACCCAATTAAATACAAAATTGAACTTTAAATAATCAGAAATGCATTCGAACAAGAGGAGGCCTTTTCTGCAATTTTCGACAACCGAACGCCATAACTAGAGCCGCAGGGAGTTGAAGAGGGAGTTGATTGATCTCGATGATCTGCATCTTCATGCGACCCTTGCGATCAGCCTCCTGCTGGTATGCTTTGTGCAACTTTCTCTTACTTGCTTCCAGCTTGCGTTGCTCGCCTTCACTATCCAAGCCCATACGAGGTTTGCCTCCTTGGCACTTGATCTCCCCAATCTCGGTGTCTTGAAGCCGTGGTATTGCCGAGCCCGTTTCAGTCTTGGTGGCAATTCATCGCAGCGGCTCGTCGATACCTTTGCCCACGGTGGACATATTTTCAATCTTCATAGAAGGAAAGCCATCATCTTTCTCTTTTGGAGTATTCTTGAACAGCTTCTGTGCTATGCTATCCCTGTGAAAGTGAAACGCCACAGGATAGTTGGATGCAGTGAACGTAATTGCCCATTCGATCAGTCCAAACAGAGATTCTCGAGCGGAATCGATGCCATGAACCTCCTCTTCAAGCTTTAGCAAACTGTTGATGCTTTTGCCTTTTCCCATAAGAGTTAAAAAACCAGATCTAAAGCTGTTACTTCTTTGCAGGTGGGTGTGGATGGAAGACAACAGTAAGAACTTCTTAGGGTTTTCAAGTAGTCTGTATGGGAATGTATAGCAAGTTATATATAGGAACTAAGAGCGGTCGTGCAATCCTTTTGTTCCCAGGTTTTGTTGCTTTAAGTTGAAGCTATATTAAGCGGTTTCGGGTTAGGAGTCAAATTCTTGGAAACAATCTTGTAACGGGAAGAATATTTTTCACGTAAAAGGCCTCTAAAGTAGTTATATAGCGACAATTTGTCTCTGAAAAGTGAGTATTTATGGACAAACCTTTAAATCTGCAAAAGTGGTTGGCTAGCTAATTATGTCACTGAATCCATCAACAGAATCAAATTGATTAGGTGATGTTGCAGTTGTAAATGCACCATGTAGAGACTATTGTATTGCTAAAATTTCTTGTTGTGATACTTTTAGCAGCGAAAGTGATGATCAAATGACTAAAAATAATTATATACGGACACATGGCGGATTATAGCAACGAAGGTAGAGCTCAAATGACTAAACGTGAATGTCAAATATCCATTCCCTCTTAAATTTAACAATATGTTTGGTGCCAAAAGTTTAGAGAGAGAGACTTTCCTATTTCCTGCCTCATGAGTCATTATATGACGACCATGAATGGAGTTATGATTGATTAACTTCTGGACTAGATAGGGTCAAAACATGGGGTCTGAATTAGTAGCATCCTAGCAGTTAAGGGGGTGGGGTTTACTATTCTGGTACTACAACGGTCGTCTGGTAAAGAAATGGGCTATCGAAACAATGGATAGAACTTTGCCACAAAGTTCTATCCATTGTTTCGATAGCCCATTTCAGCGCTCATGCTTTTTGGAAGGACACGAACAACTTGACAGATGCCTCCATTCAAAGACGACACCTCCAAACAATATGTTATTACTCATTTTATCTGTTAAGGAATATCTTCTTTATTGGTTTGTGACAAATTCTACTAAAAGTATATCACATGTCTTATGCTCATCAAAACCCATTGATAGTGGATCACGGGTTTTATAGCCTTAGAATTAGGGATTCATTGATACTTTTTGTGTATATAAATGGATACTCTTCTCAATGTAAACACACATAAAAACATTCACCCAATTTTGTTTGTCTTCCTTTATGTGTTTTCTTTATTTTTTTTGAAGATGGTATCATAGCCACCCTTCTGGTATAGTTTTCTTCATCCCAAACCTTTAAACACCAGCAACAA
Source organism: Escallonia rubra (assembly GCA_033065855.1). Lineage (NCBI taxonomy): Eukaryota > Viridiplantae > Streptophyta > Magnoliopsida > Escalloniales > Escalloniaceae > Escallonia > Escallonia rubra. Next base: position 71,084 of record JAVXUO010000414.1, on the reverse strand, counting down.
CAGTTTCAGCATGGATCCATCAAAACCATATTTTGTTCATCTTTCAGATCATCCCGGTCACTTGCTCGTACCCATCAAATTAAACGGAGCCAATTATCCATCCTGGAGTAAATCCATGATTCATGCCCTCACAGCCAAGAAAAAAATTGGCTTCATCAATGGTTCCATTCAGCAACCTTCAGAAAAAGATTAGCCAACAGAATATGCTCTATGGAACGAATGCAACAAGATGATTTTTATGGTGGCTTACTCACTCGGTAGAACCCGATGTAGCCAAAGGAGTCATTTATGCAGAGACCGCGTATCAAGTGTTAGAAGATTTTGAAGACCAGTTCTCACAAAAGAATGTGCTAGCAATCTACATGATTCAAAAGTGATTGGATCTTTTTCACAAGGTCATGACTTTCTCAACTTTTTCATGAAACTCAAAAGCCTTTGGGACGAGTTAGATACATATCGAGCACTTACTATCACGCCCCAAACCGGAGGCGGACCTACATATACTATTTCAAAATATTCCTACTTATGAGAAATATGATACTCAAAGCATCTTACCAAAAATGTGACCTCAAAGAGGTAATCAGAGCTCTAAATCATATCTGAAATAAAATGCATTCAAGTTTCTCATCAACGTCTAATAATTGCAGCGGAAGTTTGATAACAATAATTATTTCCCAACCATTGGGGTAAGCATAATGCTATTAACTCCTCTAAGCCGTCTCAGCTTAACTACCTGAAATGGGGAGATAAAGGGGGTTGAGCACAAAGCCCAGTAAAGATCACGCGCACAAACCCATGGAGTACAATGCTGATATCCAATAATATATAGCTGAGTCCAAACAAAGCATATGAAAACGAAAGTGCAAAGACGATTAAAAATCTTAGCACGACAAATAATCTCACTTCGGGACATCCAAGCCATCAAATATCAAATCAAAGTCAAAGTCAAAGTCAAAGGAACGCAATCGAATAATTGAACTAATAATCAAATACGGTACAATCACGTAATACATGACTGTAAAGCACGTTAACCTAAGCACGTTAAGGTTCTAAGTTCAAAGTTTGCATACCGGTAGCAATTGCCATATCATGTCACGGCATCATGTTAACCTAAGCACGTGAAGGTTCTAAGCATTAGTTCAATTCAAAGGGTTCGATGGACATTAAAGTATTTCAAAGTAATAGAAGTCGCAAAGTATCAAAACGTTAAATTTAAAAAAGAATGACTAAACGATTTTCGAAATTATCCAATTTTAGACTCAAATTGAAGAGAACAGAGAGACGAAATCAATGAAAGTAGAGTCGTTTAAATCTGAGTTCGTATGACCGAGAAATTTTGAAATAACAAAATTTTGGCAAAAAGACCTTTAACAAAAGAAAGTGTACCATTAGCAATGTTACATGTGGCACATGCACAATGCTCACACGGCCAAAGATGGCTGAATATGGGCTGTCCTTTGCCCTTGAAAGGCCGACTGTTAACCAGGAGAAAAAGAAGCCGGTTGCTTTACAGGCAACCGTACAGTGAAGCGACAAACGAAACAAAAACAATTACTGTAATCATGATACCATCCATGGGACGGTAACCAAAATTTAGAGTAATTTTTATTCATGATATAATTATCATAAATACGATGTAGAAAATCATCACAAGAATGAGTATTATGAGTACTAGCCCAGAATTCCGTGCCAAGCACGGGACTGTTTATTAATAGTAATTTATTTTAGTAGTTTTGAAATACATAATAAAATATATTGCACAATTTTATTATTTTATGGTTATTTCATCAAAGATAGTTACTTTAATTTTGGGCTTGAACTATTTGTTTGTAATATAATAAATTAACCCTTATGGTGAAATATCAATAAGTAATGTTGTGCATATTTGTTAATTCTAATTTGGTAACTATGTAAATGAACAAAAATTAAAAATTCATATTGAGATCAATTTCCTATTGCACAATACATTTACATTTTTATTATTTTCTAAGCATCTTGAAAAAAAAAAAATTTGGACCTTGAATGGGTTGCCCATAACGTTAATTACATATTGGTTTAATTTTGATAGAGAAAATTTTGGTCCATATATTTGTTTATAGCATGTTATATATAAAAGTTAATCAACGCGACTAATTAAGTAAGAATGGTGTGTCACTTTCAAAAGCAAATGTAATCCACCAACAAAGTATACGGCAAACATAATAATCAATGCATGGGGTAATTATATAAAGTTTAACTAACATGGCTACATAGGATAGCTCAAGTCCTCGTAATAAGGAAATTATTGAATAAAATTTAGCCAAGATTTCACAAAGCATACAATAAGCACGCTTACTAATTCAGATTTATCTTCAAAGATAGTAAGATTTTCAATCAAAGTTTTAGTCTACATCCATCACAACATAACTAATATCTTTTTAGATTCTATATGCAATTCTATTCAGAAGTGTAAAAGTTAACATAAAATCATAAATGGTATATTGCTAATGCAGAATTTAGAACGCTTAAGAGTTTAATTGCTCACAATAAAAATACTATAGAAAAAAATTGGTTCAAATAAATATGAATTTGAAATAGTACTTGATTTTTCTTATTAGATCTTTCAAGTAATTTTTATTTTACAGGGTAATATTTCATGTTAGAGAACTTTCGATATATAATATTCAAATAAAGTCATAATAGGTTATTATATTGGTTAGAAAATTTTAAATATTTTGAATTGATTTTTGAATTGCAGAAGGCTTAATATTTAAATGTTTACTACATTTTCCGATTTAATTAAAATTAAGGATCATGCTAAAAATAATGTTTGGAGATCTTTAGTAACATTAATATGTTTAACCTTAGTAATTTTATAGCTCTTATATTATTAGAAACACAATGCAAAGAGGTGTCATGAGCTATCATTGCATTTCTCGCCTCAGTTATTAGATAATATAATTTAGGATCCTGAATCAAGCTCGAGTAATTAATCAAAATATTTCAAAAAGTTACAAAAAGTGTATCAATGCATACCACATTAAAGAAACAAAAAGAGATTAACATCTTATGGGAAAAAAATCTACTTTTGCTAAAACTATAATTGTTGGTAAGAAATTGTTAATACTTTATTTGTAAAAGTTTCAAGTAACTTGTCAAGACTATATTATTATTAAGTTCTTTTAGTGGTTCAACTTGTAACATCTCAAAACCAAGTCTCTTAGCTTCAAAAGCTAGGTTAAGAGTTCTTTATCTTTGGAATCGTAAATGTCATAGTTCATTCTTATCTTTTTGATGAATCATTGTTTCAAGAAATCACCAATTTTTTAAGATACGAACATGATATCCAGTATCGCTTGACGATGTAAAAAGAAAAGCTTAAAGAACCCAAAAATCTAGCAGCGGCACTGTAACACAATCTACTCATTATTTTTTAAACTTACAGTTCAAAAGAACTAAAATATACAAATATTACGCAAGAATTGCATGACAATCCAATCAAGGTTTTAAATGTCAAATCAAAGCCTAATACACAAATATGCTTGTAGCGTAGAGTTTAAATGTTGTACAATTGTATTTATAAAGTTTATAAATATCGCGACAATTATACCACGAATGTTTCAACAATAAATCGAAGTAAAGAGTTTGATTTGTTTTCTAAATCCTTATATATGAGATATAACCAGTTTGGTGGTTGTGAGGTCTTATTTAAAAATGCTGACTTATAATTTATTTATAAAATCTATATATCAAATTATTAACGATGACTATATATATATATATATATATATATATATATATATATATATATATATATATATATAATGATAGAACATTTAACTTAATTAGAACTACATTTTCCCCCCTTCTAAATCGAATATGTTATTTTTCGTCTTTTTTGATATATGAATTTTATATTCACATTAAATAGTGATTTTAAGAATACCATAGTCCAAATTAAGTCATAATAAGTTAGTGTATGCGTTAGGTTGAGTTCTAAAATGTTTAGAATTATATTTTGAATTATACAACCCTCATTATTCTCGCAAAATTAATCAAATTTAAATTGAAAGGCACCTATCAAAATTATTTTTAGATATTTTTTTTTCTAAGTCTCGTAAGTTGTTAATTTTAATTGTAACATGAATTTTTGCTTTAAATTGAAAGTATTATTTTTCGTTTTTATAGATATGAGTTTTTATATTTATATTGGAGAGTTTTTTTAAATATACAATAGTCAATATTAAGTCCTAATAAGTTAGTATAATGATTAGGTTGAGTTTTAGAATGATTAAAATTAGTTTTTGAATTTTAAGGTCATAGTTGTTAGAAAGAAGCCTTAATAGATTATTATTATTGATTAGATAGAATTTTTAGAATGATTGATCACATTTTTTAATCTAAATCTGATAAGTTACTTTTTGGGTCTATGGATTTTAATTTTCATATTAAAAACACTTTAAGGACATATATGTCAAAATAAAGTCTTAATAGATTAGTATATTGATTAGGTAGAGTTCTAGAATGATTAGAATTAGTTTTTAATTAATTTTTGCTTTAAATTAAAAGTGTTATTTTGTTTTTATGGATATGAGTTTTTATATTCATCTTAGAGAGTTTTTTTAAAGATACAATAGTTAATATTAAGTCCTAATAAGTTAGTATAATGATTAGGTTGAGTTTTAGAATGATTAGATTTAGTTTTTGAATTTTAAGGACATAATTGTCAAAAAGAAGTCTTAATTGATTAGTATATTAATTATGTTGAATTTTAGAATGATTGATCACGCTTTTTATTCTGAATCTCATAAGTTATTTTTGGGTCTATGAATTTTAAAATTTATATTATAAAATATTTTAAATGACATAATTGTCAAAATTAAGTGTTAATAGATTAGTATATTGATTAGATAGTGTTTTTGAATGTTTATAATAAGTTTTTAAATTAATTTTTTCTTCTAAATTGAAAGTATATATATATATATATATATATAAGTTATTATATTCATATTAGAGAGTAGTTTTAAAGATACAATAGTCAATATTAAGTCTTAATAAGTTAGTATAATGCTAAGGTTGAGTTTTAGAACGAATAGAATTAGTTTTTGAATTTTAAAGACATAATTGTCAAAAAGAAGTCTTAATAGATTAATATATTGATTATGTAGAATTTTAGAATGAATAGAATTAGTTTTTAAATTAAATAAGACTTACTAATATATAAGTTAATCAATCTTAAAATAATGAGATGATGTGTCATATAAAGAAGCGATGATGTGTCGCGTAAAGAAGTTATCGATGGTTTTCTTGCTTCGCTTATTATATATTATATAGATAACCCTTACCTCAATTTACGCTACAAGATTCGCAAGGTTGCGTAACCTTCCGAAAGTATCAAACCTAATTGATAAAATGAACCACTAAGATTAAAATCTTCAAATCAATTATATTTTGATTAAGGTTTAGGATCGATTAAGGTTAATTGAAGTGTTTTAGACACATACATTGCAACTTCATTGCCAAGACCTCCATTGTTAGCGAGTCGAAAAGGAAAAGGCCAATTATGCAAAGATTAATAGACCTCTAATCAAATATCATATTGTCAATGAAGTTAGCATAGAGAAAGTACGATTGATGCAAAAACAATCAAAGTTTGGCGACTAAATGGTTCAATAGCAGAAATATACCTCATATCAAATAAAAAAATGTTAAAGTTTGATATTCAATTGAAAAAAACATTTTGTGAATAAGAATAAAGCCTACTAAGCATAAGAACCGGTCTCAATTTTCATCTATAATTGATGCGAAATTTTAAAACACGTTATCACGCGTAGAATGAAATATAAAATGGTCATATGTTTTAACAGCGGATTTAAGTAAGATGGCACTGAAAGACTCTAGGAAAAGGAAGGGCTGATACTAACCCTTTCATCGCCGCGCAACCCCCTACTATCCACCGACCACACACCCAACACCCACACCCATAAACGCGACACAAAGTTATTAAATACACCCACGATAGCCTCCCTTAATCCACCCAGCCCACGTCTTACCACCCTTCCACCACCGCATAGCCCCTCACCCATAGACAAAGACACATACACACGACACATATAATTATACCCCGTCTGCCGCCTCTCAACACAAACCCCCAAATGCACAAAGACGACCATCGTGCCTATGGTATACGTTGCCAGTAGAGATCATTGCAATTGGGACATTGTGTGGTATTCAGTAGCAGCACCACCGCAATTGAACCCATCACTATCGCAAAAACACCAAACACCAAACCCCAAACTGAACAACACCACCACAGACCAACGTCGCCATCGACCACAATATTTATAATATGAATATCATGACAAAATCAAATGAATACAGAAGGATGAAGTACATAGTATGAAAAGGAAAACTCAATTTAGTGGTAGTTTGTGAGGTGACCGGTGAGTAGTGGTGGTTGAAACACTATTATATAATATAGATAACATGTAACAACAACTACAACAATTATAATAACATGTAACAAAACTATAACAATAACATGTGATTATAATGATAATTTTTTTTAATACGTACAAGTGGAGCAATGGCAGTGGGTGGCGGTAGTGGCAAATGGCAGGCGGCAGGAGTGGTGGTGCGACAGTGGTAGGCCGCGGTAGTGGTGGCTTCTCTTTAGGTAGTGGCCGTGTGGCCGGAGTTGCTGGAGAAGAGGACGGTGGGGGGGGGGATGGGGTGGTGACGAGGACAACGGCGGTGGACAGAGGACGATGGCGGTGGACGGAGGATAGACGACGGTGCAGGCAGAAATAGGGAGAGAAGAGAGAGAGAGAGAAAAGAGAAAGCGACGGGGAGAAAGAGAGAAGAAAATTAGGTTTAAAGTTGGTACTTTTAGCGACGGAACCATACCGTCGCTAAAAGTCGTTTTTAAAAATTTTGAAATGACTTTTAGCGACGGATAATTTCGTCGCTAAATGTTTGTCACATTAAACAATAACTTTAGCGACAAACAGGTTCTGTTGCCAAAAGGTACTTTTAGCGACATAATGTGTTCCGTCGCTGCAACATTTTTACCGGCGTAGACTTTCCGTCGGTAAATTTTTTTACCGATGGATCTTTAACGATGGTTCATTCGTCGCTAAATATACATTTTAGCGACAGATTGTGATCCGTAGCTAATGACTGTTTTCCTTGTAGTGAAAAGAACACTAAAAAAGTTTATGTGTCGCCTCAACAATACACAACGCTTCGTCTATTATATATTTGTATGATATGATGAATAGACAACATTTTTGCATGCCCTATTTTATATATTATTAGACTTAATTATCTATCCTACGCTTTATTTTATATTTTTAAGCTTGATTTTAATTACTTGAGTCTAGTTTAGTAAGTCGAGTTTAGTTGGTCCACTTCGGTATATTAGGTCAATCCAGTTTACGGTCTAATCCCCTTTTCCTCTTATTATATAATATAGATAATATGGAACCGAGGTCCTCTCCATATTATAAGCATTTTAACTAGGTTAGGTCTGAATCCGAAAAACTCAGGATCAATTCCTCGATAATCCCAGCCCTTTTGTTCAGAATCTTGGTTTTATGGCATCCATTGGATGGGTCCCACCTGTACTTGGACTAGCAATAGATCTGGAACTAGATGTACTTTTGAATGCCGGCTTCACCTTTTCCCGCAAGCCAATGTGCGTAACCTTGGCATTGATTTTAGGGCTAATTACACCTATATTTTTTAGATTTGGAGGTAATTATACGCGAGGACACAAAGTTTCAAAATGTAACATACGTGACCAAAAACGTTAAACAAAGTATCACTTTTATCCAACCGTCAGTATTCTATCCAAAAAGTATAATTTTCGTCATTACGTATTTTGAAAATGACAATACTACCCCTGTTGATATCCTAATTTTCTCTCTTCACAATTTAAACCCTAAATCTGAAGTCACCGCCGGCAGCCCCCTTCCGCAGCCCCACGCCGCCAGCAGCCCCCCTTGCCCCACCATCCTACAGAACCACCCCACCACGCCGACAAGCCCCTTGGCAAACCCAAGCTGCCGAGACGCCTCCGGCAAGCGCCTTGGCAAACCCACGCCGCCGGAAGCCCCCCTCGCCCCACCATCCGGCAGACTTGCCCCACCACGCTGACAAGCCCTTGGCGAGGGAGGGAGGAAGACTGGATGGGAAGGAGACAGATCTGGCCATTGCAAGCCCATCGTGGTGGTGATGGCGCTGCCTTGCTGGTGGTCACGGTGGCGGGCATCTCGAAGGAGGAGGCCGGTGTTGCGACGTAGCTCGGTGATGCTTGCGATCTTGGACGGCGCAGGGTACGGAGGTAGGTCGCGGCGGTGATGGTGGTGACCGGTATGGCGACAGGCAGATCGGGAGTGAGACCGCGATCTTACGGCGCCGGTGCCTCGCCGGAGGGCCTACTACTGCGCTGATTGGGGGTTGTGGGCATGACAGGGTGGGCGGGTGACGGGGAAGGGGGAGGCAGACGGCATGGGGGCGGGGGGGTGTGGGGAGAGGAAGAGGCAGATGGCGTTGGGGGGGGTGCGGGGGGAGGGGGTGGGGGTGCTGGGTGTGGGGAGAGGAAGAATAAACAGTAAATTAAGTGGGTAATTTATTTTAAAGTCAGGGGCAATCAAGTCTTTTTGTCAAAACCGTTAAGTATTTTTGTATTCTGTTTGTCAATGGACATAAGTGTTACATTTTGAAACTTTGTGTCCTCGCGTGTAATTACCCCCAAACTTCAGGGATATAGGTGTAATTAGCCCTTGATTTTATAAAGCAGCCTGGAAAGTGGATGTCTCAGAGCCCCCCGGACCAAGATCGCCTGTTGTAACTAGGGTTACAGCAGGCATGCTGTAACTCTAGTTACAGCCGTCCGATCGAGATAAGCTTGAGATGACGGCTCAGATTATGCCACGTCAGCTAACACTTATTTTTCCAACAAACTCTGCCGACCCCAATTTTCTCTCTCTTCTATTCCATCTACCAGCGGCGACGGTACATCCAACTGCTTCACCTTCCGGCGACTCCAAAAAATGAACCTGCCTGAACTCATAGTGCTGCCATGGGAGAACCAGCATCTTCCGGCAACGACATAGCCAGACGATTGATGTGTTGATCTGCTAAAACTTGTTATCGGAGTGAGAGACGGTGTAATGGTGGTTGTTTTTAGATCGATGGTTGGCTGGTCATTGCTATCGATCGACACCCGGCATGTAGATCGCCATCATCGGTAAGGGTGAATGAGGGTGGGTTGTGACATGGGCCGTAGGGAGACGGGAGACGGTAAACGGCATGTAGATCGTCGTGTAGATGGGAGACGGCGTGTAGATCGGTTGGCATGGCGGTTGTGGGAGACGAGAGGCTGGAGATGAGGCCATCTTGGCTATGCCGTCGCCAGAAGTTTCACCACCGGATGTGCCGTCGCCGGGAGGTGTAGGGGCTTCTGCCGCCGGCCGAAAGAATAGTGGATTCGAGATCCGAGAGAGTGAATGGTCCCCTGGAGGCGCCGGCGTCGTTGCCGAAATTGGTTTACGATTTCAGATTGTTGGATCGTTGGTTCCGGCGTCGTCGTTTCGATGGAAGGTGGATCATACGTTCGCGTCTCCGGCCGGTTCACCACCGGAAGCGCCGTCGCCGTGTCATCGTCAGAAGCTGGAGCGGGTTCTGCCGCCGGCAGAAGGAGCTGGAGCGAGAATGAATGGGGTCGTTGGTTTGGAGAGAGAGTGTTTGTCGGGTGACGTGGCTTAATCTGAGCCCTTCCCTCCGAATTAACTCGATCCAACGGCTGTTGCTGGGGCTACAGCACCCCTGCTGTAACCCTAGCAACAACAGGGGATCCGGATCCGGGCCCCCCTATTCCAAATCATTCAAAAGGGCAAAGCACTTTTGAAAGCGCTCCAAATATGTCTACCTTTGGTGTAATATTCCTACCAATATGGAAAAAACTAGACAGCAAATCCTCTCTGCGCAGTCTGCCCTTCCTTCTCCAACTGCTACAGAGGCTTGTAAAGGCTATCTAAACAATTATATTGACTTCTTGACTGATTGGTTGGAGAGTTCTAGAGATAAAGTTTCTTTCTAACTCTTTTGCTTTCAGGCTAATACTATTGCTGCTGATGCTTTAATCACTTGTTCGTGAAAGTGCTCAACAGATTATAACCTGGTTTGCTTAGATTGTGTTATAATGTTGAGTAATTTATAGGATGACTGACTTTTAGGATTGGATATTGACCATGAGTTGTCATTTTGTTATTACATAATGATTTGCTTCTGACTTTGACGCTATCAAGCAAGTTCGTTGTAGGATGAAAGGCTGAAAAATTCTTGCAACCTGTGGGGAAGATTTGTTGATTTATATTGTGTGTATGTTGTTTTTGGGGTCTTTAGGGGATCAGTAGCTTCTTGTACATTCTATGTTTTTTACCTGCCATTTTTTGGTCCTTGTGAAGGATTTCATACTACACATTTCACCAAAATTTTCGGATGCTACTCACCTTTTTGAGTTTCTCCACTGTTCCCACGTCTTACATCTCTTTCTTTTTTCCACGTTTCTTGGTGGATCAATGGTGTTGGAAGCAACAACATAAATTAGTCCCTGTGGTTTTCGTTATGAAGATATTAATATATGACTGTAAAGCCATGATAAGAAAGCCAGCGTTGCTTAGCTAGTTACAATAGTGGGTAGGTCACTGTCAAGTTTTGTGAGGTGGCAATAGTTTGGTTGCTTGTGAAAACCAGGACTTGGTATACTGTTTGGGACATACCAGATTGTGTTGAATCTGTACCAAGCATGGTAACTTGAACCAAAATGATGTCTAAACTAGCTAAATGAGTTTCTGAGGAGTATGATTGATATTACAATTGCGTATGCATATGTTACCATGTAAAGGAATTAGATCCTAAGGAAAACAAATAGCGTGGATATTAGTTGTGTTTAAGTTGGTTTTTACATTACAGAATTGCAAATGTCAACTACCCACCAATACATCGAGTAAAATAGAATCAAGTCATTAACAAGTGCCACCTTCACCATCATTCCTTTTCCGCAACTTATCTTGTTTACAAGTGAATTGAAATCCTAATAACCAAAAAATAGTATGCTAAAAAAGAATGACTAAATAATTGATAGAAGTTTCCAAATATGATAAATTTGGAGCTTCAATTCTTGCGTGAGATTCCTGCACGTGATGTTCCTCCGTTAAGTTCTTCTGAGGTAAAGAATTCATGTAAGGAAAAAATAGACATCTCTTTTGTTTTTACAAACATTTATTAATAAAAATAAAGTATACATGTAGGTTCACATGGCAAGAGTTAAGCAAACCCATGAAACTATTGGACGATCCCTAAGAAGTGCATTTTCATTAACATATTATTTTACTAGAAGCAACATTCTTAAATAAATTGAAAATTATATTACCTGGCTCAAAAGTGGCGTGACATTGGAAAATACCAAAACAAGGTACGAACTCATGGCGGAAGATTTTGTCCATTGGCTCAGAATAACTATATGACACTGGTGACACTGATGTGCAAGGCACATCAAGGGGAACATTGATGGTAAGCTGCATATCTTGATTTATAAAATAAAAAATATTTGGTCAATATATACAATTTGTATGCAAAAAGCACAAATATATACTCCGTATATTTCAATAATAATAATTGTAACATCCCAGAATTTTCCGGAACGTTAAACAATTGATCGATCAATCACTTAATCATTTAATTACCTCAATTTGATAAAGAAGCCCCAATGTGTACCAGAGCTTCTACAGTAACTCTAACTCTTAATTTCATTGTTCTTAAATAAAACACTAAAATTAAATACTCGTGAAACTAAGTTAAACATTACTTTTCCTCACAGGGGCTAAACTAAAAGAAATAATAGGATTTCAAATCAACTTCTTATTCAGACTCTAATCACTCCAAATATCCTATTATTGATTTAGAAACAATTATGGCTATTTATTTCATTTAAAGAAATTATTTTATTCGAAAATATTCAAAATTTAAGAAAATCCATATTCTGACTTTTTATAACGTTTTAAGCTATAAAAGTATTTTATTATAATTTAATACGTGTTTAGAGTATCGTTACGCACTAAAGAGTGCATAACGATTTCGGTTAGGTTAACCGTGGGTGGAATCGCTTTGAGTTGCACGATTTCGGAATTAGAAGTGAGCACGTGGTGGGTAGTTGATATTAGGTTTATAGTATTGTAACATAGATTGTGTTCTAACAAATGGATTGTCAATCTAGGTTTATTCAGATATTATTGATGAAGATTTTGTAGCATTGCTTAGCTCGGATCGAGGTAATGAATTATATCCGAACCCTATTTCATTATTTTGATTTCAAATGCTTATAACAACAGTTTTACCAACTACATTGAATGTTGATTTTTATGATTGATATAAGACGTTTCAGATTGCCCATGAAACCCTGAATTGAGCCTTATAGCGGTCGTTTGGAATTCCTGGTTCATACTCATATGTTTATTGATTTGACCATCGTAAAACTTTTGAGTTGTACTTATCTCTATTTCTCATCTTGGAATTCATTGTTCATTTCATTTGTTTATTTATTGCTCATCGTAAAGCATTTTCAATTGTATTTACTCCTTCTAAATGTTCAATGTTTTCTATTTCTATTTTATTATATTGAGGGATAGAGTCGATACTCGTCCCTATGTTTATATCGAATTGTTATGAATTTATCAAAAATAAAATCCTTTGAAAAGATATTATTTGACTTGAATGTCAAAATCGTTTGAATCATTCGTTTATATCAAAATGCTGTGTTTTATTGAAAATACTCTTAAAAAGTTTCGTTTGGCTATTTATGAAAACTCGTCCGAATCGTTTGGATGTTTTAAACTTTGATCGACTTTACTGAGCTCTCTAAAGCCCACTCTCATTTGACTTTCTTTCTGCAGGTAGTGACCAGCATTAGATTACTTAAAACTGGACTAGAGGCAAGCGAGCTAGCGAATTTTAGTTACTGTATTGTCCATTAGAACCCCTGCGTGGGTGAATAGTATTATTAATTTTTCTTAGACTTAGATTTGATATTTCAATTATGACAGTTGATTGAGGGTATGGTTTGATTGACAGTTAGTTGTTCTGACAGTTTACGGTGTTATTTGGTTAAGTTTTGAGGATATTGTTTTAGCTTAAGTGATCGAGCGAGTGTTAACGTTCCGAAAATTCTAGAATGTTACAATAATAATAAAGCAGAGTTATATCAGTATCACGTGTAGGAGGTTCGCTAGTTGCTCCTTTTGTTGTTCTTCTTTTTCGCGCCTTCTCAAGTGCCTCCTTGATCCTATTATTGTGTGTTCCTTTAGCCCTCACTTGAGGGGGATTCAAGATCGGCAAGCCATCAACAAACGAGGATTATCAGTCACCTCACTAACTGCATCATCATTTCCACACTCTTCTTGAAGTCTTCTAACTTCTTCTTCGGTCCTATCCAAATAAGCGAAAGCAATTTTTGCCGCTTCATTGCCACTGGCACTCAAACTCATGACAACAAAAGCTCTCCGCATTAATTTGCTCAGACGTAATGTCTTTGTTTCTTTGGGACTCAGTGTAGTCGAGCCATGAATATATTCATTCCTTGCAATACCTCGTTTTGCACATTTTTGTCCATCTTTTCAACACATATTGCTCTGGGATTCTATCGGCTTTGATACAGACATCGAGTACCCTTAAAACGTGATGACACAACCACCCCTTTGACTCAAACAATTGACAAGAACAACTTATCTCACTACCATCAGAGTTAATGAAAACCTTATGCTTTCTTTTACCACCCTCACATTTCAACAAATAATGACTCATTGTCCCCTGTTGGCTTGTATTTACAACACACTCTGAATAACTTCACATTGAATCCGAAAAATGGTTTGTGTATAAACTAACGATGCATTTTTCAAAGGTCCATATCGCTTTACAACTACTTTTGGCTTTCCACGTGTAGAATCAAAATCATCTTCCACTTCTTACTCATGCATTTTGATTGGATTCTATTCATTGTGGTCAACAAATTCAGTCGAAGTCATTGTCTTGCATGCCATATCTTGCAACACATTATTTGTGCTCTCACTTTTTTGAGTTGACCTTATATCAACAGAAAATGTATCCTTACTAAATATGCCACACCATTTAGAACAGGTTTCATATAACTTACGGATCCAAAGATTTTCTCCGAGTTTATATTTATCGATCATTCATTTCCAGGTGTAATCAAACTCTTTCACAGTTTCACAATAGTACAAAATCTTGTGAAAGACACTCTTGAACTCAGGCTTTCCATATAACTTGGGAAGATTTTGAGCTGCATTTTAGCAATATGCCACTTGCACAAACCATGACGAGTGTTAGGGAATACCTTGCTAATTGCATTTGTCATAGCATGGTCTTGATCCGTGAAAATGCTATTTGGAGCCTTATTCTCCATGGCTTCCATAAATGCTTGGAACAACCTAACAAAAGAAGCAGTGGTCTCATCCAACAAAAATCCACAACCGAAATATACATTTCCCCAATGATGATTTACACCGACAAATTGAGCACAAATCATATTGTACTTATTTGTGCGACATGTTGCATTAAAAATTACTACATCCCCAAAACATTCATAATTTTACTTCGACAACCCATCACACCAACAAATGTTCGTTAGCCGATTCAGATTATCTATTGCAATGTGTGAAATAACATATGATCTTTTGCATGTAAATTGTTAAAATGGTTGACAAGACTTTGAGCATCCCCGACCTTTCTGACCACAAATAATTCTGAGCGTCATGCAACATACAACACCAACATTTCTAATTCCTCCCATATCATTTGCTATGACCCAAATGACTTGTTTGCTTCTACACCCACGCTTTTTCTACAGATTAAAAGGAGAAAAAAAAGGTTCATAGCTCAACCAGAAATTTTTTAATCCATGCATCAACAAATTTTCTAAGGCAGTTTAGATATTGTGTCACTAGAAAATACCAAGATTAAACAAAGAGGTACAGAACTTACAGTTAGTAGCAGCTTCTTTCCCTTTGTTACTGCTCTCCATTGGAAATGCGTAACAAAATTTTCCTCAGATAACAATCTAGAAACAAATCAAACATAATATATAAATTCAAGTGTCAAACTGGACAACATAGTTTTGTTTTCCACAGCTATTAGCATCGCGCATGGTGATACGGAGAAGAAGCAACTTAAATTAGTTTTGCCGCATTGCTCATGACAATAAGTAGACTGTTCTAGTCTTAGTTGTAAGCTGCTTATGGCTTACTACCCTATGCGAAACGGTACATTGTGTGCCGCTGATCTACAGCCAATAATACATAGTGTCCAGGAAATACAGAGAAGAAGCAAGCCCATATAAATCACCTTCACCTGTCTTTTATGCATTAGTAGAAAGAGAAAGATGCCTCATTGCATGCATTATTGATTTTAACAGTGATCATATTTGTGGTGTTGACAGCCACCACCAAAGAATGGTCCAAGTTTAGGCTCACTTTGGGAAAGACATGGAACTACATTTTCAATTTCAGTGATCTATATACGTTTGGTTATTTGTCAATCTGATAGGAAAAATAGAGAGGGAGGGAGGGAGTGTTATGCTCTTCCACTATCTTAACTGAACCACGTTGTAGCAAATTGTTAAAACTTGTATTATAAGCCGTACTTCCACACTTCTTGTTAATAAGCCGTACATTCTGCATGTCTTTTTCTAGCAGGGAGGCCTTCTCAATTTTCCACTTTCCGCAATTCCGCAATTCCTCAATACATGTTCTAGTTTTAAAACCAATGTTTTATGCTCACTAAAAGAGAAACTTCGGACATTGAAATTTGAATTCTCTGATACAAATGATGACAAATAACAAATTAGTTGTAGTATTATTTTGCACTCTGCGTGGTGATTTCTTGGTTCTTATTCGTCGTAAAAACTTAACTACACAGACATCAATATACACTCAACGATCAACAACAGTCAGGGTAGGTTTTGCGTTTATAAAGATCTATTGAATACAATTGCAATCCGATGTTAATTGATGTGGGTAAAAAATACCACTCTATAAGATAGCGACACGTGTCACCTTTTGGTGACATCAAAACTGTCACAAAATTCATGAAGGAGTAGGAAGTGGTAACTACCCAACCTTCCCATTATCTCCTTGACCCATTATGGCATTAACCTCCTACTTAATAGCATTAACTTCCCACTAACAAGGGTAACTTCCCATTAATCTAGTAACTCCTTGATTAAAGGGGGATAACTAACCACTAAGGGAATGGCTCTAAAAAAGGAAAAAGGTAGAACGAAGAAAGGTAAGTAACTCATTGTGAGATTACACTATTTCCACTTAATACATCTTTTGACTTTAGCATCGGAGATTCCCCGTCAGAAACCCCTCCGGCGAGTCACCGGTGTTGTTTGTGCTGTGCAGGTCTATTCACGAGACAGATTCCAAATTTCATCAACAACATTTTGGCGCCATCCATGAGACCGAAATTTGTGAATAGATCATGGCTGAAAACCCTAATCTGCAAACCAATCAAGATGGGGCAACCGCGTCAAGTTCATTATCGACACTGCTCCGTGATCTTACTTGCGGCGTAGCCACCTTCCAACCGCCTAATCGAGGCAAAAGAGTGGCAAATGTCCCCCTAACCATGGCGGCAACGCCATTCCCCACAATTCCAACCTCAACTCCACTCCAGCTTGTTGGTCCTTCTAAACTTCCTACTGCCCGGAATAACCACGGTCGCAATAGCCAATGTCACTCCACCAACCGTTGATAACCAGGTTGACCTTCTGGCTGTTATTCAGACAATGCAACGATCTATTGAGAAGTTGCAAGCCGCCATTAAAAACCCACCTTCGCGGTTAGAGCCCCCCAGGCCTTCCAAAGGAAAACATCTAACTGATGCACAAAAGCAATCGGTTCATCAACGTTTGACATTCCCTGAAGGACCTGGTGGCTCAAAAATGCCTAACCAAGCAAATCACCATCAACAGTTGATACAAGTTGAAGATGAGCATTCCGATGATGAACGATGCAATCCAAGGTCCAAGAGGCATGAAGAGAGCTACTATGAGGCTCATTCCACCAGAAATACTTATATTCATTATGGTGGCAATCGAGCAGAACGACACTCTAATCCTCCGGTCATCGTTGGGCGCCCATTCACAGAAGAAGTTGATCTCTTCCCAACTCCCCCGAATTTCAAAATGCCTCAATGTGAGTTATATGACGGCACAGGAGACCCAATGGAACACTTGGCCCGTTTTACCTCGGGCATGAACCTACATCTGGTCCCAGATCAAATCATGTGCTGGGCATTTCCCGTGATGGTAAAAGGAGCTGCACATGTGTGGTTCCAACACCTCGCGCCTCACTCCATCTCTTGCTGGGCTCAACTGGCTGAGTCCTTTTGAAGCAATTTTCTCACAAGTCGTGTGTAGAGGAAGAACTCCTCGGCCCTCTTTTGCATAGTCCAAGGGCCGAAGGAATCATTGAAGTTGTACTATGCTCGCTTTAACTTTGAGAAGCTTCTCATTAATCACTTAGATCCAGGAGTGAGGTTCGAAACAATGGCCACGGGAGTGAGGCCGAGAACACCCCTACGCTTCTCATTAAATAAATGCCCGCCAGAGAACATGACTGGTCTCCTCGATAGGGTGGAGAAGTATCTTCGAGCTGACAATGATTCAGTGACCTCACAGTAAAAAGAGGCGTATGCGGGACAGAAGAGACAAGATCATCCAAATGGGAGAGCTCTGGACCGGATGGACCTAAGCGTCCACGAGCAGTCCTCCCCAAATCATTCACTCCTCTCAACACTTCTTGAGAACACATCATTCACCATATCAAGAGTCAAAACATCCTCAAATGACCAAAACCCATGAGGGGACCGGCTGAGAAGAGAGACCCTTAGCTGTACTGTCACTTCCATAAGAACCATGGTCACACGATAGAGGAGTACAAGGTGCTTCAACAAGTGATCAAAATTTTCATAACCAAGGGGCACCTCAAGCAATTTTTCAAATGATCGACAACAGAATGGAAGAAGAGGAAAGCAACGAAAGATAGATGAAGCACCTCCAAAAGATCCATCGGTGATAAATACCATTTCTGGAGGACCAAGTGTCGGAGGGCTATGCAACTCCTCCCAAAAAGCTTATGCCCGACAAGTCAATTTGACACAAGGTCCTACTAAGTGAGCAAAAGCAACTGCAACTTTGGAGTTTGACGATTCGGATCTCGACGGAGTAATCTTGCCACATAACGACGCTCTCGTCATCACCCTTCGTATAGATGCCTTTCAAGTCAAACACATCTTGGTCGATACCGGGAGTTTGGCAGACATTATCTTCGAATACGTATTCCTTTAAATGGGAATTTCGAAAGACCACGTGAAGCCAATATCATCTCCCCTATATGGCTTTACGGGCACCTCCGTACCAGTAAAGGGAATTACTTCACTCACAGTTGTCGCTGGAGACATACCCCGTCAGGCCACTCAGGCTCTTGACTTTCTTATAGTCAAAGTTAAATCGTCGTACAACGGGACGAACAGGTTTCAATAAGTTGCAAGTTGTAGGCTCAACATACCACCTCGTCATGAAGTTCCCTACACCAAAAGGGGTTGGTTTTGTGAGATAAGACCAGACGTTGGCTCGAAGATGTTACGTGGCTTCTTGTAAGGCTGAAGAGATGCTCTTCATTGAAGACCAACGTGACGAGAAGGCGATAAGATGCACTGAACCTGTGGAGGCACTCATCTCTGTGCCATTGATAGAAGGTGATGATGAACGACAGTTGGGGATAAGCTCCACGTTAGAGCCGAATCTTTGTGATCGATTGATCTCTTTCCTTTGATCCAATATGGATGTTTTCGTATGGGGCACCGCAGATATGCTTGAGATAGACCCATTTGTGATCGTCCATCAACTTCCGGTCACCCCAGGCATAAGCCAGTCAAACAAAAGAAGCGGCCTTTCGCACCAGAGCAACAAGTGATCATAAAAAAGGAAGTCGACAAACTCTTAGAGGCCGACTTCATCAAAGAAATTGACTATCTCGAGTGGGTTGCCAATGTGGTCATGGTTCACGAATTGCTTAGTTTTATGGACGCCTTCTCCGGCTACAACCAGATCCGAATGCATGATGATGACGTAGCCAACACAGCCTTCATAACAGATCAAGGCCTTTTCTGCTACAAGGTCATGCCTTTTGGATTGAAGAGTGCCAGCGCTACCTACCAGAGGTTGGTCGAAAAGATTTTCAAACCCCTTACAAGGAAAAACATGGAAGTCTATGTTTACGACATGCTCGTCAAAAACCTTCACACGGAAGAGCATATTACCGACCTTTGACAATATTTTGACCTCCTCTGCGAATATCGCATGCGCCTTAACCCAACCAGGCGCACTTTCGGGGTGTCGTCCGATAAATTCTTAAGGTTTATGGTTTCATAGAGGGGAATCGAAGCTAACCCCGAGAAGATAAGAGCCATCCAAGAAATGGTCGCACCAAGGCGGGTCAAGGAGATACAAGTCTTAACAGGGCGAATAGCCGCTCTCAGCCGATTCCTTTCCAAATCAGTTGAACGTTGCCTTTCGTTCTTCAAGGCTTTAAAGAATATCAAGAACTTTGAATGGACGGCCGAGTGTCGGACCTCCTTTGATGCATTGAAGGAGTATCTTGCATCACTCCCGCTACTCTCCAAACCTATCGCGGGATAAGAACTCTTTCACTACCTCGCCATAGCCGAATCCACTGTCAGCGTTGTCCTCATTGGCGAGCAAGACGGTTAGTAGCTTCCTATCTACTATGTGAGTAAGGTCCTGCAAGGAGCTGAACTACGATACCCAAATGCAAAGAAACTCGCATTTGCTCTTTTGATCATCGTGAGGAAGCTTCAACGTTACTTCCAGTCACACATAATTTCCGTGCTCACCGACAAGCCACTTAGGCGAATATTGCACAAGCTTGATTTATCTGGCTGTCTTGTGCCCTGGTCGGTAGAGTTGGGAGAGTTTGACATCCAATACAAACATCGCCCTTCAGTCAAAGGACATGCCTTGGCATATTTCATTGTCGAGTGTACACTCCCAATTGTAGACGAAGAGCTTCTCCTTCCTGACCAAACTGAGGTGCTTACTTGGACACTTTTCGTGGATGGATCGTCAAATACGAATAGAAGTGGAGCTGGATTGCTTCTTAACAGGCCAGACGGTCTCACCATACAATTTTTCCTTTGTTTTGACTTCCCCGCTTCTAACAATGAAGCCGAGTATGAAGCCTTCATAGCGGGCATGCATTTAGCCCGTGCTATGCTCACATAATCCCTCCATGAGTACAGTGATTCCCAACTCGTCGTGAAGAAAATCTTAGAGGAATATGAAGCATGAGACCCAAAAAATGGCTGACTACCTGCGCAAGGTAAATGAGGTTGCAAACACTTTCGCCCTCTTCAAGATCACGCAGGTCAGCAAGGAAGACAATACCTCCGCGGATGCACTTTACAATTAGCCTCTCTTGACCCATCAGGATTTGGTCGCGCAATCCACTTGGAACTCCTACATGAGCCAAGCATCACTACGCATGAAGTAATGCACCTCGAACACGAGCCATCATGGATTTATTGCATCATGGCCTACTTTCAAGACAGCACATTACCTGCCGACCGGAAGTAAGCCAGGAGCATCATCTTACGCTCGGCTCGATATGCCAAGCGCTCCTTTACACTTTCATATCTTTATTGTCTCACGTCATCTGAGGCAAATTACGCTCTCCAAGAAGTTCATGAAAGTATCTGTGGTCAGCACTTGGGGGGACGTGCATTAGCGCACAAAGTGCTTCGACAGGGGTACTATTGGCCGACTATGCACGGCGATGCTTTGGACTACACAAAGAAATGTGATGCATGTCAACGCTTCTCCTCAATCCCAAAGCAGTCACCGAGCCCTTTGTCAATGTTAAACAGCCCAATACCTTTTGCGATGTGGGGAATTGACATCATGGGCCCTTTCCCTCCAACCTTTGCTCAGCACAAATTTGTAATTGTGGCAATCGATTACTTCACTATGTGGGTGGAGGCCGAAGCTCTGGCTAAGATCACTGAAAAAAAATGTGAAAATTTCTTCTGGCGCATTCTTGTTTCTCGTTTTGGGATCCTGCGCGTGCTCGTCACTAACAATGGGAAACAGTTCGACAACCCCACTTTTGAAACATTTTGTGCCAACTTATTCATCGAGCAACACTTCACTTCCGTGGCGCACCCATAAACAAACGGGCAGACAGAAGTTAGAAATCCCACTTTTCTTCAAGGGATCAAGAAAAATCTTGACGAGGTGAAAGGACTCTTTGGGCCTACCCAAAATTCTTTGGGCCTATAATACAACAGTGAGAACCCTTACGGGCAAAACTCCTTTCAGTTTGTCATTTTGGACAGAGGCACTTATCCCTGTTGAAGTTGACTTAACTTCCATTCGGCTGACTAGCCACGACCCTGTCCAGAATGAGAATCCCTTCGAGCTAACCTAGATCTTCTCGAAGAACATCGTGAACAAGCGGCAATGCGTCTCGCCTCTTACTAGCATCGAGTGTCCAGATTCTATGACCAGAGAGTTCGCCCTCGTGCATTCTGAATTGAAGACTTAGTCCTACGCCGCATAGAAGCTTTAGCCCCGCGTGAAACAATTGGAAAGTTAACACCAAACTGGGAAGGCCCTTACAGAGTGGTGAAACTGGGAGGTCTAGGAGCCTATCACTTGGAACAAATAGATGGAAAAATAGTTCCTCAGACATGGAATACAATTAATTAAGACGCTATTATTCATAGCAAGTCCAAGGTTGGGGGGTCATCCATCCCCTTCACATTCTCTTATTCCAGTTCTTGCTCATGCCTAAATTAGTTCTTCTTGAAATTCCAAAGTTTAAGTTGACTCCACGGCTTTGTACAGCCTATCAGTTTAGTTGTAAGTTGACTCCACAGCTTTGTACAGCCTAGCAGTCTAGTTAACTTATTCCATTCTCATCGGCTTTACATGGCCAGCGATGTACACATCTTTGTTATGAATGGAAATTTATTTGCAAAATATATCTTGATTAGCTTGCAAAATAAAAGCCTTGATTGAATTTAAGGATAAGAATTACACACTGGGCTTCAAGGTCGTACAGAAGGAAATACTAAGAGCTAGCCTACTCAGCTAGACATATAAGGAAACCCTAATCTACTTGTTCTACTCAACAGTATCTCCTGGTAACCTCATCACATGAGAGACTCCAGCCTCAGCCGCAGGTGGTTTGTTGCCTTGTAACCGTCCTAGATTGTAACACCCTCAACCCAGGTGACATCACCGGCTGAGTTATCGATCATAATTACATTCAAAACCCTGTGCTGAATACAGAGCAACTACATCCTCATACTCATACGTCATTAATAGACGCTTCAAAATGCGTCCTTACAAAAAAAATTCTTACAAACATACATCATACTGCAGCGGAAGAATTTTAAGTCTTTAAACAACATGAATGTTTACAACCTAATATACGACTGTAGTCGTAGGACTCTTAATAACCTATCTCGCAACTCAATCTTTATCTCACCATTCCTAGCTGGTCTTACCTCACACAACTGATCCCCTTGCTCAACTTTTCTAGCTTGTTTCTTTTTCCTTTCTAGAAGGTTCTCCTTGATCAACCTTATAGCCTGCACAATACAACATAAGGAATGAGCGCAAATTGCCCAGTAAAGACAACACGAGGAGTATCGTGTACAAATGATTCAAGAAACTCAAAGGAATAATAATCATCTCAACGATAGAAACGAATCAAGAGTTCCAATAACTTTTGACATCAGCAGACTCGTCAAATGATAAATTTTCTTTCGTTAGACTGAGCGGCTTTAAGGCCCAACAGAACAGCATTACTGCCACCTCCTCATGGACTGGACTGACTGACTATGCAAGTGAACCCGAAATCCAAGGTCGTAAAGATAAACATTATTGAAATATAAATCATTAAAATCATCAAAATCATCAACATCAAAAGAAAATAAAATGTAATGCATGTGGACACGACGGACAAGACTCGACCAGACACGACAGACTCTGCTCAAGCGACATTCATCCTCTTTGGCTAGTGATCATAATTCATAGGCCATCCTCCTCATATTGATGTCTCATTTTACGGGATGTTCATCTCAGTCTCAAGTAAATAGAAGAGACACTGTCATCAAGCATGGAACTCATTTAGAATGCTTTCCTTAACCACGTTACAGCCAAGCAACAAGACTTCATCAACGGAGTGTACTGAGGAAAAATTTATTCCACCTTATGTCCTCAACAACACAGCTCAACAAAGAATACAGGATCAGAAGATCAACCGGTGTTCAGACCTAAGTACAAGAGTTTAACGTAACATCATCAAATAGGGAAGACTTAGAAGAAGATTACCGCAAGCTCTCAACAACGTTCTTACATAAGAGAAATGTCAACTACCAATAAGTGCCTACATTTCACAACAACACGCAACGATCTCAACAACATCATCATCAACGACAGAGCGAATTCAGAAGAAGTTTGCCACAAGTCCTCAATAGTGTTCTCAGAGAGAAGAGATATCGGTTATCAATGACTACTGACATATCACAACAACCACACAATAAACCCTACGCAACATCATCATCAACTTCAGGTATGCTAATCGAATCGAATCATAGCATACTAAGACACACATTATCCTCGCTAAATTCCATCAAAAGGGCGGACTAAGGGAATTTACTCTACCCTAAGTCCTCAACAGCACAATTCAAATATGCATATACCGGTCACAATGACTACCGGTGTCCAATCATAACGACAAGAATTCAACAACACGTCATCAACATGGCATGCTAATCGAACAAAGAATTAACATATATATCAGAACCGCATTGTCCTTACCTGATTGGCTTATAGCCGAAACAACTAGCAATCTCTAATCGGAACGAGCTGCATCACCTAGTCAAATCATACCCTGCGCTCTTTATTCTACCACTTCCCATTTAATCGTTTATAACATCTTACGATAGCTAGTTGATTAGATCCGATAACCGGATCCTTAAGTTAGCCTTATTGGCGCATTAGCAATAATCACTGTCTCATTATTTAAACGTATTAACACCATTCTTCACTTCCCACCATTCTTGACGCTTAATAATGCGCGTTTCTAAAACTTTAGAGCCAACATGGCAAATTACCAAAATACCCCCTGATGGCCTCATGTACACACAAAAAGAAAACCCACTTCTTGCAATTGCACACACACACACATACACTCTCCCAACATGACACATCAGCTCTCTGTTGCT
Organism: Escallonia rubra; assembly: GCA_033065855.1. Lineage (NCBI taxonomy): Eukaryota > Viridiplantae > Streptophyta > Magnoliopsida > Escalloniales > Escalloniaceae > Escallonia > Escallonia rubra. Next base: position 46,706 of record JAVXUO010000414.1, on the reverse strand, counting down.
GCTTCTCCCTTTCCCTTCTCCATTTTTCTCTTACATGCACATACCCAAACATACATACATTACACAGTGGGTTTCCCCCTTTCCCGTTACACATATAACCACACTTTACACCTAAAACACACTAAAAAACATATATACCCATGCTGGGCAGTCCACCCATAACACCAACTAAAAAACATACGATCACGCCCACATACATAAGATCATTCAACCCATATCAGAGTTGTTCCTCTCTCTATCTGCTTCTCCTTTCTTTTCATCAAACTTATATAGATATAAAACCCAATATACTGATCTTCATATGTATATTCCAGCCACAATAACACACCGCTAATTTCGCACATAAAAAAAATAAATAAAAGAAACACTTCCATGACAGCTTTGAACCCACTCGCAGGTTACAATCGTTTTCCCCTTATTTGTGCTAATCTATACTCAGCCATAAACCCATGAGATATATATACATATACATAAATAAGAGACATAGATCTTAAGGAGCCTTACCGGAAGGCTTCGCCGGAAAACTCTTCTATCTCTTCCCTTCCTCTTTCTCTCCGTATCTCTTTGAAGCTTTCTTTCTCTCTTAAAATTGGCCAGACGGAAGAGAAACGAATACATGACGGCTGCCTCTCAAAGTGTGTACAAATATTAAAACCCTAAATTGGAAAATCGCAGAGCATACCCTTACACTTTCTTTAGCTGCTAAAATTTTTACCCGAAACTTTTATTGCAGCAAAATGGTCCAAAAGGGTCCAATAAATATCGACAATAATTTAGGTGTTAGGAAAATTATTAAAAGGTTTATTACGCTATCCGGCTTCATTAATCGTAGCTAAAGGTATATATATACTAAGAAAATAAATAAATAATTAATTTGTCATTCAAAAGTTGCTAAAAATAAAAAAAATCGATTCTAAATAAAAGTATCGTCCCTAAAAGTACACGTCGATAATGAGTATTGAAAAAAAAAACTATCATCAATAAATATTGTTTATATAATTTTAATGCTAACGATAAAGTACGCAATTGTCACTAAAGGCTTCTAGAATATCATTAATGCTAATCGTCACTAATACCTTAATCAAAATCACTTATATTTGCCATCCTAAATTTAGAACTTAAGGTTTAGCGAAATTTTGCTGTTAAAGGTTAACGATAAAAAAAAAATTGCTCACAAAAATCTTCGCTAAATCTTGCACAAAAGTCGTCACTTAAATTAAACTAATTGGCTAGCATAATTTAGCGGATGGACTTAAAAAAAAAAAAAAAAAACAAAAACAAAAGATCTGGACCGTCCACAGATCGGGCTGGCAACTTAACCAAAGTTGTCAGCGCGAGCAATGGATCAGCTCCCTATATATATATATATATATATATATATATATATGAATGATGATAATGCATTTACCTCAATTAGAACGTCATTTTTTTTCCTTCTAAATCTAATGTATTGTTTTCGTTTATTAGATATATAAAATTTTAAATTCACATCAAAGAGTGGTTTTACGAATACAATAGTCAAATTAAGTTATAATAAGTTAGCATATTGATTAGGTTGAGTTCTCAAACTTTTAGAATTAACTTTTAAACTATACGACCCTCATTATGAAATTTAAAATAAGGACTCTATCCAAATTTAAATCAATTATTATATCATTTTTGTTTTGTTCCAAGTCTCATAAGTTATTTAATCTCAGTTGTAACATTAATATTTTTTTGAAGTCGAAAGTATTATATATATATATATATATATATATATATATATATATATATATATATATGAGTTTTTATATTCATATTAGAGAGTGATTTTAAGGATATAATAGTAAATATTAAATTCTAATAAGTTAGTATTGATTAGGTTGAGTCCTAGAATGATTAGAATTGATTTTCAAATTATATAGGGCTTACTCCTCCTGCAAACTTAATTAAATATAAAAATAAGGATCATATCAAAATTAAATCAATTATTAGATAACGTTTATTTCTTCCAAATCTCGTAAGTTATTTTTTTAGGGGGGGACTATGGATTTTGATTTTGATATTGGAGAAGACTCTAAGGAGATAATTGTCAAAATGAGGTCTTAACAGATTAGTATATTGATTAGGTAGCTAGAGTTTTAGAATGATTAGAATTAGAATTAGTTTTTAAGTTAAATAAGACTTATTAATTTAGAAGTTAATTAACCTTAAATTAAGGACTTTATAATCTGATGATGTGTCACGTAAAGAAGCAATGACGTGCCATGCAAAGAAGTTAATACCTTTTTCGTTTCACTTATTATATATTATTAGCCCAGAATCCCGTGCCAAGCACGAGACGGTTTATTAACAATAATTTATTTTAGTAGTTTTGAAATGCATAGTAAAATATATTGTATAATTTTATGATTATTTCATCAAAGCTAGTTACTTTAATTTTGGCTTGAACTTTCTTGTGATAAAATAAATTAACCTTTCTAGTGAAATATCAATAAGTAATGTTCTTGTGCATACTTGCTAATTTTGAATTAAGTAGCGTCTGGTAACACTTCCAGTTTTGGTTTTCTGTTTCCAAAAAAATTAAAACCAAAACCAGTTTAAATTTTGGGCTAATTACACCTATATCCCTGAGGTTAGGGGGTAATTACAGGTAAGGACAATAGTTTGGACAAATTACACTTATGTCCGTTGACCAAACGCAACCCTAAAAACCCTAACGGTTTCAATAAAATGACTCCATTGCCCCTGAATTTGAGTGTTATTTTCTTTCAAATTCCATTATAAAGATTCGAAACCCTAAGTTAAAAATTAAAATTCATTTTGGACCTAATTAGCGTTTTAAACTTTTATTTTCTCTCTCTAAATTAGGGTTTACTTCGGAATGGGTTATTTTATTTTCTAAATTGAATTTTGGCTTTGAATTTCGTCCTCTTATCTTCGCCATGGCAATTTGTAGATCGATTGCACATGCAATCGAATTGCAAATCCAGTAATTCAAATGTATGAGCATGATTTGACACACTTGAATTGCAAAACCAGTAATTCAAATCGGTGTGCGCCGGCGCTCCTCCCTCTTTCCCCCTCCACACCGGCACCCCATCCATCTTCCCTCTATCGCACCATCACACATACCCAGATCGTCGATGCCACCTCTCCCCCTTCCCCTTCTCCTTCGCGGTTGTGTGACTGTACTCTGCGGCTCCTGCGAAGTGAATAAAGGTAAGCTATTCGAGCTTACGGGTGTGCGGCTCCCGCGAAGCAAATGAAAGTAAGTGAATCTGTCGCGAAGAAAGAGAATTCTACGGCGAGCTTTCCTTGACGGGGTCTGGCTTTAGAAAAGAACGGCAGTGGCCGATGGAATGGACTTCGATCTGGGCTAAGGGTGGCGTGGTGGAGGTAGGGTAGGGGGGAAGAGGGAGGGGCAACAGCATGGTGGAGGGGAGAAGGAAAGAGGCGGCAGTGATGGCGTTGGAGTGATAGGGCGGCAATTGAAATTCAGAAATGATGATGCACCTCAATTTCACGGATCAGGAAACCCTAGGTTCGTATCCCCAGTACTCGCAGAATCCTGGTGCTGGTGGTGGAAGATTTATGCATATGAACTATATGCAGAACAAAACGACGCCTTTTGTGGTGTACTAGCAACGGCCGATGAGCCCTGAGAGGGTACACACGATCGAATCTTCTTACTATCCTTATCGGTTAGAAAGAGAGAGAGAGATAAAGTTAGGTTTTCAAATTAAATTCAATAAAAAAACACAAATTTGAAAAAAACAGAATTTAAATCTGTAATTTGATTTGGGAAAAAAAACTTAATTTCCATTAGAGAGATTCTAATTTAAAAAGATTAAAACCTTAATTTGGAGAGAGAGAATTAGGTTTTGAAACACTAATTTGGTATTAGGTTTAAAACCCTAATTTTGTAAATTAGGGCTTTTAATTTTTATACAGTGTATATGTAAATATGTGGTATAAGGGTAGTATTGACATTTAGAAAATACGCATGGATGACCTCAGCAAAAAAATACACTTTTTTGGACGGAACCCTGACGGATGGACACGGCTGATACATTTGAAACACGTTTGGTCACGGAATGTTACATTTTGAAACTTTGTGTCCTTAACTGTAATTACCCCCTAACCTCAGGGACACAGGTGTAATTAGCCCTTTAAATATTTTTTTGTACAAAAACAAATGGGTGTTTGATTACCCAGTTTTTATTTTGAGTTTTTCTTTGGTAATAGTTTGCGGTGGCGGTGGTGGGGCGTGGCGGTGGCCGATAGGGGTGGTGGCCGACCGCCGGTCGCTGGCAGTCGCCGGCGGTGGCAGGTGGGTGACTGTCGGCCGAAGATAGTGGCCGCCGCCCATCGACGGTAGGCAGTGGCAGTGGAAGGGTGGTGGTCTCAAAATAAAAACTAAAACCGAAAACTTCATTTTGGTGTTAAAAAACAGCCCTATTTTAAAAACTGTAGAAAAAAAAAACAAAAATTATGTGCCAAACGCGTTTATTTTCTCCGGTTTACAAAACTAGAGAAAAAGCTAGAAAAATAATGGTTACAAAACGGAGCCTTATTATTAACTACATAGATGAACGAAAGTTAAAAGTTTATTTAATACACAAAAAAAAAAAAGTAAACTAATAACAGAGAACATATTGAGATTAATTTCCTATTGCACAAGACAATTTTATTATTCTCTAAGTATATTTTAAAAATAATTTGTACCTTTGAATGAGTTGCTCATAACGTTAATTACATATTAGTTTAATTTTGATAGGGAAAATTTTGCTCCATATATTTGTTTATAGCATGTGATTTACAAAAGTCAATTAAGACGACTAGTTAAGTAAGGATGATGTGCCATTTTTAAAAGCAAATGCAATCCCACAACAAAGTATACAGAGAAAATAGTAATCACTGTATGAGATAATTACATAAAGTTTAAAAGTTTAACCAACATGACTATATAGGATAATTCAAAACATTGCAGTAAGGAAATTGTTGAAGAAAATTTAACCAAGATTTCGTAAAGTATACAATAACCATGCTAACTAAGTAAGATTTATCTTCAGATATAATAAAGTTTTCAATCTAAGTTTTAGTCTACATTCATCACAACATAATTAATATCTTTTAAGATTTTATATGCAATATTTAGAATTATAAAAATTAACATAAAATCATAAATGGTATATTTCTAATGCAAAATTTACAATACTTAAGAGTTTAATTACGCACAATAAAAATACCATAAAAAATAACTCGTTCAAAACTTTTCAACATAAAATTGGTTGGATTTAAGAAATGCTCACATAATTAAGGTTTTAAATTTACACTAATTGTTCAATATATATCATATAGAATCTGCATATTATGGTATTTTTACATTTAACAATTGAGGGTAAATAGGATCTCGCAAAACCCTTAGAGTAAGGAAATTACTGACCAACATATTTATCAAATTATATTCAAATTTGAATTTACAGAATTTGAAATAGTACCTAATTTTTCTTAAATATGAATTCAATATATAATATTCAAATAAAGTCATAATAGGTTACTACATTGCATAAGGAATATTATTTAAATGTTTACTATATTTACCGATTTAATTAATCACAAAATTAAGGATCCCGTTCAAAATAATGTTTGAAGATCTTTGGGAACATTAATATGTTTAACATTGGTTTTATTACTCTTTTTATGTTAAAAACACAATGCAATGAGGTGTCATGAGCCATCATTGCATTTCTCGCCTCAGTTATTAGATATTATAACTTAGGATCCCGAGTCAAGCTCGAGTAAGCTAATAAAATATTTTAAAAAGTTACAAAATGTGTATCAATGCATACCACATTTTAAGAAACAAAAAGAGATTAACATCTTAGGAAAAAAAGAAATCTGCTTTTACTAAAACTATAATTGTTGATAAGAAATTTTTAATACTTTATCTGTAACAGTTTCAAGTAATTTTTCAAGACTATATTATTATTAAGTTTTTTTAGTGGTCCAACCTGTAACCTTTCAAAACCAAGTCCCTTAGCTTGACAAGTTAGGTTAAGATTTCTTTATCTTAGGAATCATAAATGTCATAGTCCATTCTTATCACCAACATTAAAATACGAACATGATATCCAGTAGAATATTTTTTTCGTCATACAATTATTGCAGAATATTTGCATATGTATATATGTTTGCTTTAGTTCTTCTCAACTGTAAGTTTAAATAACAATGAGTACATTGTGTTACAGTGCTGTCGCTAAATTTTGACGTTCTTTAAACTTCTTTTACATCATCAAGCAGTACTGTAACATAATATATACTCATTATTCTTACAGTTCAAAGGAACTAAAGAAAACATATATGCGTAGGCAAATATTACGCAAGAATTACATGACAATCTAATCAAGGTTTTAATAATCAAAATCAACGCCTAATACGCTATGCAATAATTTTTCTAAATTTATAAGATTTATAAATATCGCGATAATTATACCATAATTTTTTTAATAGTAAATCGTAGTAAAGAGTTTGATGTGTTTTCTAAATCCTTATATATGGAATATAACAAGTTTGATGGTCGTGAGGTCATATTTAGAAATGCTGACTTATAGTTCTTTTATATATATATATATATATTTATTTATTTTTAACGATGACTATCTTATGTATATTATGTATATGTCAATATATATGAATAATGATAGTACATTTAACTCAATTAGAATGTTATTTTTTTTCCTTCTAAATCTAATATCTTATTTCGTTTTTTGATATATGAATTTTTATATTCACATTAAGGAGTGGTTTTAAGAATGCAATAGTCAAGTTTAAGTCATAATGAGTAAGTATATTGATTATGTTGAGTTCTAAAATGTTTAGAATTAATTTTTAAATCATACAACCCTCATTATTCTTGCAAAATTAATCAAATTTAAAAATAAGGTACCTATCAAAATAAAAAAAAATGTTAAATATTTTTTTTCTAAGTCTTGTAAGTTGTTTAATCTTAATTGTAAAATCAATTTTTTTTTCTAAATCAAAAGTATTATTTTCATTGTGTGTGTGTGTGTGTGTGTGTGAGAGAGAGAGAGAGAGAGAGAGAGAGAGAGAGAGAGAGCTTGTATATTCATATTAGAGAGTAGTTTTGAAGATATAATACTTTTAAGTACATAAATGTCAAAATAAAGTTTTAATAGATTAGTATATTGATTAGGTATAGTTTTAGAATAATTAGAATTAGGTTTTAAATTATTTTTTTCTTCTAAATCAAAAGTATTATTTTTGTTTTTATATATATATGAGTTTTCATATTCATATTAGAGAATAATTTTGAAGATACCATAGTCAATATTAAGTCCTAATTAGTTAGTATGATGATAGGATAGAGTTTTAAAAAGATTAGAATTAGTTTTTAAATTTTAAGGACATAATTGTCAAAAAGAAGTCTTAATATAGATTAGTATATTGATTAGGTAGAATTTTAGAATGATTAGAATTAGTTTTCAAATTAAATAAGACTTACTAATATAGAAGTTAATTAATCTTAAAATAAGAATACGATGACATGTCATAGAAAGAAGCGATGATGTATCGCGCAAAGAAGTCATCAATGTCTTCCTTGCTTCGCTTATTATATATTACTAGTCCAGTAACTCGGGTAAAGCCCGGGTTTGTTATATTTAACGACTTATATATCCGTAAGTTTAAGTGTCAGTATATTGTGGTAGAGTTAATGTTGGTTGTTTAGGCATTATGTCGGTGATTTTGAACTAAGCTTTATTTTTATTTGACTAAGCTTTATTTTTATTCGCGTGAAGCAAACCATCAAATTCAGTATATGTCGCATTCATGAATTTCATATATAAGTATCATCATAACATAAAGAAACCCTAAAAAAAATATAAAACTGAAAAATATTTCAAAATAGTAAATATCGAACTAATTCTACATTTGTGAAATATTGTATGATTACGAACGCTAGTTAAAGATAATATTAAAAGAATAATCATACGGTTCTTTTTAAGTATTATTTTGTCCTATGCGATTGAGTAAAAGATATGTCAAATGGATAGAAATTTGTTCAAGTCTAATTTATCGTATAGACTGTGATAGAAATAAAATAGAAATAATTTAATTTATTAATGAAGTATACCATAAATAAATCTCCAACTTATGAGATAAAAATTAATTCAATATATAAATTTTACATTATTTATTAGTTAGAGTTTTGTTTTCAAAGCGCGAGTAATCTAATAATTGATGACGCACACAGCTTAATTTTTTGGGCATTTAAAAGGGGTTTATGATTTCAGTTTGAGATGTTGAGGTAATCTAACTAAAAACTAATTTGTGAAAGTGAATTTCTATTCTGGCATTTAAAGTGTGTTTGAATATTAAGTCAAATAAGGTGTGATTCCTTTTTTTTTTGGATTTTTTAGGTGTATATGATTTTCATTTCAAAGTTTCAGCTATTTAAGTAAAACTAATTCTTGAATGCACATCTATTTTGATATTTTGACGTATATTAGAAAAATTAAGTCTTTTTTTGTTTGTATATTGCTTTCGTAAAATAAAAAAGAAAAAACCTTTATTTTTTGGTATAGTTTTTAGTTTCATACATGAATGTCATAGTTTTCTTTAATTTTTTAAAAATGTTCTTGAGGTTTTAATAGTCAAAATCAAAGCCTAATATGTAAATATATGTCTATAGAATAGAGCGTTAAAAGTTGTACAATTGATTTTTAGTTTTATATTTATTTACAAATATCGGGACAATTATACTTAAAAAAATTTCAATAATAAATCTTAGTAAAGAGTTAATAAGTAGGGGATGGTTTTACTATTTTACCTTTGAATTTTTTTTGTGTTTTTTAAATATTTTTGAAGTGTTAAAAGTTAAAATTAAGGCCTAGTATATGCATATATAGCAATTATGTAGAGTTTTAGAAGGTGAAGAATTAGCTAGTTTTCTAGTTTTAGAGTGTTAGTAAGTTAGGGTAAAAAAAATTATATGAAAACAAATAAGATATTGTGTTGCATAATTAGAAGAGATGACATGTTGTGTAAGTAACGCCATGAATATTCATGTTTATTTATTTCTAATTCAGTAATCTAAAAAATTATTTATGAAATTAAATTGTCATTTCTGTATTTTTAGAGTTAAATCATATCCAGTTTGATTCTTTTTTATTTCACATTTATTACTTAAAATTAATTTCTTAAGTAAATTACATGTTAGTGTTTCAAAATATTTTTTAAAAATTAAGTCATATTTGTATATTATTTTCGTAAATAGAAATGAAAGATCTTTATTTATAAGTTGTATACATATATGATTCCCAATTTTAAAATTAAGGTTCATTTTGTGACACGTCAATCATGTTTATTTTCGAGTTCTTTTCCTTTTTTATCCATACTTATCAAAATTACATATGCGTCATGATTATTTACTTTGATATATCATTAAAATATTCGTAGTTCTTGTTGCCATAATTTTAGTTTACCTTATATGAGTAAAAAAGAAAAACAATTCTATACCTTCTAAAACTCTATCCAATCAATGTATCAACATATTAGGACTTAAGTTTAACTATTAATACCTCAAAAACACTTTAAGATAACAAAATAAAGACCAAAAATATGAAAAGAAAACGTAAAATATTTTAAAAACTAAGTCATATGACTTTGTAAACAAATTTTGAAAGATCTTAATTTACGAATTATATATCTTTGATTTCATACATGATTTGGTGTATATGATTCCCAATTTAGAATTTGAGGAGACACATCATCATGTTTGCATTTTAGTCCCTTTTCTTTCTTATCCACATTTATCAAAACTATACATGCACCGTGATTACTTACTTTGAGTTATTATTAGAAATTCGCAGCTGTTGTTGCCATAATTTTAGTTTACCTTATATGAGTAGAAACCAATTCTACACCTTCTAAAGCTCTACCTAATCAAGTATCAACATATTGGGACTTATTTTTGAGTATTGACACCTCAAAAAAACTTTATGATATCAAAATAATCACTAAAAATATATATATAAAATATAAAATAGTTTTAAAAATTAAGTCATATCACTTTATAAATTATATTCAAAACATCTTGATTTGTAAAATTTTTATCTTTGATTTCATACATGATTTTTTGAATTTTATATTTTTTTAGATTTTAATTTTATTTTAAAAGTACTTTTGTGAGGTGTTAGCGGAGAAAGTTAAGACCTTATATGTTGGCATACTGAGCAGGTAGAGTTTTAAAAGGTGTAGAATTGGTTTTTATTCTTATAAAGTTTAGCAAAATTATGTCAATAATACCCGGAAATTTTTAATAATAAAATATAGTGGAGACTCATGATGCATGTGTGACTTTAGTAAGTAGTGGTTTTTAAAGTACTTTCGATGTATTAGTAGTAAAAATTAAGATCTTATATGTTAGTACATTAAGTTGGTATAAGTTGCAAAATTAATTTTCTACTCTTATAAAGTTTAGTAAAATTATACCGATAATACCTACGAATTTTTTTAATAATAAAGAGTCATAATACATGCGTGGCTTTAATAAATAGATGTTTTTAAAGCACTTTTGGGTGGTAGTAGTAAAAAATAATAGTAAAGAGTCATCAACCATTTGTTACCTTAATAGAAGAAGAGGTTTTAAAGCACTTTTGAGGTGTTAGTAGTGAAAATTAAAACCTTATATATTAGTATAATGAATATGTAGAGTTCAAGAAGATGCAGAATTGATTTTCTACTCTTATAAAGTTTAGTGAAATTATGCCAATAATACTTGCGAATTTTTTAATAATAAATTATAGTAAGTCATGGTGCATGTGTGACTTTAATAAGTAAAGACTTTTTAAGTAATTTTGGGATCTTAGTAGTGAAAATTAAGTCCTTATATGTTAGTATATTGAATAGGTTTTCTACTCTTACAAAGTTTAGGGAAATTATGCCAAGAATACATGTGAATTTTTTTAATTATAAGTTATAGTAATGAGTCATGATGCATGTGTAACCTTATTAAGTAGAGCTTTTAAAGTATTTTTGAGGTGTTAGTAGTAAAAATTAAGACCTTATACGTAAGTATATTGAATAGATAGAGTTTGAAGAGGTGCATAATTGGTTTTCTACTCTTATAAAGGTTAATAAAAATATGTCAATAATACCTGCGAATTTTTAAATATTAAATATAGTAAAGAGTCATGGTACATGTGTGTGTCTAATAAGTAGAAGTGAAAAAGAAATGTGATATCAAAACAAACATGATGACATGTCGCATAAGTAAAAGGAGGATGACATGTCGCAAAATGGTTAAAAAGGGTAAAAAGGGAAAAGCGCACTAAAGATAGCTTATGTGTTGCCGCCGCAACACACAACGCTTCGTCTATTACATATTAGTAAAGTTTAGGAAAATTATGCCAATAATATGAGACTTTTAAAGTAATTTTGGGATGTTAGTAGTGAAAATTAAGTCCTTATATGTTAGTATATTGAATAGGTTTTCTACTCTTATAAAGTTTAGGGAATTTATTCCAAATAATACATGTGAATTTTTTTAATTATAAGTTATAGTAATGAGTCATGATGCATGTGTAACTTTATTAAGTAGAGGTTTTAAAAGTATTTTTGAGGTGTTAGTAGTAAAAATTAAGACCTTATACGTAAGTATATTGAATAGATAGAGTTTGAAGAGGTGCATAATTGGTTTTCTACTCTTATAAAGGTTAATAAAATTATGTCAATAATACCTGTGAATTTTTAAATATTAAATTATAGTAAAGAGTCACGGTACATGTACGTCTCTAATAAGTAAAAGTGAGAAAGGAATGTGATATCAAAACAAAGAGTCATGACGCATATGTATCTCTAATAAGTATAAGTGAAAATGAATGTGATATTAAAACAAATAGGATGGCATGTCGCATAAGTAAAAGGCGATGACGTGTCGCAAAATTAAAAAGGGCAAAAAGGAAAAAACGCACTAAAAAAAGCTTGTGTCACTTTCGCGACGCACAACGCTTCGTCTATTATATATTTACTAGTTCAGTAACTCGGGCAATGCCCGGGTGAGTTCTATTTAAACGCTATAAATATGTTTGAGTTTTAACATATTGCAATAGAGTTAAAGTTCGGTATTTAAGCATCATGTCGATGGTTTGAAAATTACGATTTATTCATATTCGTTTGAAGTGAACCATTGAATTTAAAACATATCGCATACATGCATTTCACTTATAAGCAGTATCATAATCAAGAGAAATTCAATGAAAGTATAATTTCAAAATTGTTTCATAATAGTAAAGCATGTTATAGTGCTTAAAAATTAATAAGATTCATAAGTTCAAAATAAAGTATTTAAAAAGTGAAGCATACAATGAGTAATCAATTATTTCACATCAGATTAGAATATTACTTTGTTGTTTAGTATTTTAGATACTTTTTTTTTGTTTGAAAAAGTTAAATTACAAGAATTTATACACAAAATCATAGTTTTGCACGTTATGTGGCGCATCATTGATCAACAATTTTATTTTATAAATACTTCTGATAGAACTCCTTACCATATATTAAATTACAAACAATTGTTTTAGTAAATTATTGTCTAGATTCAATAAACCTACTAAAAAACGTGGCATGAAAACCTTAGAGTAAAAATGGAAGTAAGTGGAACTATTTTACTTCCTTTTCATGCAAAATCATTTCGGGTCAGCGGGGCCTTCAAGTTGATTGTGCCCATCGGATGAGAAAGTGGACTTCGGCCTGAAGCAAATTTAATAATTAGTCAAGCCCAAGTCAACGACTGTCTTGCTACCTTGACCCGGAATCCAATCCTATTTTTTTTTTTATTCTAATTCATTTTCTGATCCAACTCCAAAATTTTGTTTTGCAATTTGGCATAAGTTCGGCAACGGATCACGAAATCTTGGTGAAATATCTCTAAAAAGAGAAAATATAATGTTATAGTGGTAATATTTGTATTCTAATTGCTTTACTTCATGGTCACGTTCGACGCTTTTTCGACCATCCATTTTATTTTAAATATTTTTAAGACAATTAATTTAAAAATATGTGTGCATTGTACAATTAATTATTGTTTGGATGATCATAAAAATGTCATATCATTTTACAAAATATTTTTTTATTTTTATGTTTGAGGCTATAATTATATGGCGGTAAATATTCGTACAATTGTCTAGACTGTGATAGATGGGGATGTAATTGCAAAAGGCTATAAAATTCTTATACTTCATATTTGATTTGTAGATTGTTCATTAAGTTCTAAGCTTATAGTATATTAAGGTAATTATAGAAGTTTGTGAAGCTAGAATATCACATATTTAACATTATTTTTTTGTAGATTACCTTATATATACACATGAATTAAAACACAATGAATTAAAAATCAGTTTTTGTATTGGAAAATAAACATCTTAAAAAAAGGTGCACGAACTATACAATTAGTAATTTCCTATGTAGACATAAACAGGCAACTAAAAATAGACATTGGAATTAAAATGGAAGCATATGAAGATATTTTAATTCATTTCAGATAATGAATTATTTTTACCTACCGCCCATGAAAATCCCTAGAACCCTCTATACAGAACAGTTAATGATCGATAAATATGCTTAGTGTCATTTTTGTTGACACCATAACTGGCAATTTTTAAAAGTATCTTTTTAAAGTTACTAAATAAGTGTCACTAAAAGTATACAACGACCATTGAGTTTACCGTATGGGAGGTTGTAAGCATCTTCCTATGACCTGGGTAGCGGCCAAAAATTTCTTAGATAACCATCATTTTAAAAGATAGAATTAACCCTAGAAAAGAAATAGCTTAGCATTACGGTGACAATACATGTGTTTAATTGTTTCACTTCAAGATCATGTCAACAATTTTTGGAGGTGCCGTTTTGATCTGTTTTTCAAGATTTTCTAACCTAATCAATTTAAAAATGCATTCTATTTGATTTTTTGTTTTGGGCATTCAAAAGAGTATATGGTTTCTACTTTAACCTTTGAGTTATTATATTAAAATTAACTGTGAAGTAAGCTGCTATTTTGGCATTTCAAAGATATTTATAAATGAAGTCATATTCGTTTTGTAACACCCCGATATTTTTTCGATTTATTTAAAAATTTTAGCGGTGAAAATATTTTTTTTACTTATCGCCGATATTTTTATTTAGCGATGAATTTTTTTTGTTAGCATCGATATTTCCTTTTAACAACTTTTAGCGACAAATAGTGAAGTGGGTTGGTGTAACAGCCGTTAATAACTTTCCTAACACATAGTTTATTTTTTAATATTTTATTTTGTGACCATTTCGCAATAAGAAAGAGTTTGGGTAAAATTTTAGCGACTAATGATAGTGTAAGGCGGGGTTTTTGATATTTTTCAATCTAGGGTTATATATATGTATATTTAAACCTTCGCAGCCGTCATGCTTCCCTCATTGTTTTCTGATCCACGAAGAGAAAGAGATAGAGCACGGCCGAGAAGAGGATTCTCCGGCGATCAAATAAATTTCCGGTAAGTTTTTTTTTTAAAGCTTTTCTGTCTAGCATTTAAATGGGTATGGGAGTGATCGAAACGTTTCAGCCATGGAAGCCATGGCTGTGCATTTGTGTGACGGACTAGGGGTGGATAGGACAGAGAAACAATTCTGCCATGGGGTTTCTGTGGATTTAGTGGTATGTCGTAAGTGTTGATATGGTGTAGTTGAGTACTGAAGAGGGATATATATATATATGTGAGTGTGTGTGTGTGTGTGTGTGACAGTATATTTGCAAGGAAAATGGGAGGTGGCGCACCCGTATATGGCTGTCGTGAACTGGTGTTTGCGGCGTCGTTACGGTTCGGACAAGTAATTTCGCGGGCACCTAAAGGCAGGTTATTGTGTGTAGATTAGGGCGTGTATTTGTGGAAGTGCTGTGTATGCGTTTGTGTGAGCATGGGTGTAATGAATATCAAAGAAAAGAGACGGTTGCGGAGAGTGCGTGAGTTGTGGTTTGTGTTTTTGCGTGATGTAAGGGCAGCCAAGGTGGCTGCCTTATTATGTGAAATTGAGGGCTGAAATGGTACAGCCATGGCATGGCTGTGTAAAGGTGATTTATGTGGGTGAAAAAGTGGGTTTGGTGGCATTTGAGAAAGGAAGAAGGGGCTACCGAGAAGTGACTTTGTGTGCCTGCGTGTTTGTTTGTGTAATGGGTATACGGGTGTGCATAGGCAATGGCTGAAGTAAGTGTAAATGGGTTTGTGTGTGTTTTCGTGTGTAGGTGCTTGTGAATATGTGGGTTGGACAGCAAGATGAGTGTAGTGTGTGTGTTTGTGGTGAGGTGTGCATATACATATAAATATTTGCATGTGAGATTTGAGTAAGTGAATGTGGGAGTTGGAAAAAAATAGAGGGAGAGAAGGAAACCCACTGCCGTGAGGCAGTGGGTGTGAGGTGCGATTGTGGGTCTGTTGAGTGCAATGGAGTTGTGAGTGTAGAGAACAAAAAGGAAGAAGTTAGAGTGCACAGCAGTTGAGAAAGAGTGCATGTGTGTATATATGTGGGTTTGTATCGGGTGGGTATATGTGAAGAAGTGGGTGTGAAGTGTGCTTTGGTTGTATGTTTTGAGTAGTGTGAGTTGTGTTTTGGAGGTGGGTATGGCTGTGTATATATACATGAAATCAGTGGGTGTGTAAATATGTATAGGAATATGTGTGTGGCAAGGTGATTTTCGTGTGGGCTGTAGTGTTCTGGGTGTGAATGCCTGAATATGGGAGAGAACCATGAGTGCATGTGAGGTAGTGTGTGGTGTGTGTTTGCAGAAGTGTGTGTGTGCTGTGAGGCAGGCAACTACCTGCATGTATGTGTATGTAGGTAGTGTAGGTATATATCAAGTGTGTATATGTGTGTGTGGATGGAGTGAAATAGTGGGTGTGCAAATATGGTGTGTACATGTGATAAGTTGTGTACGTGGGAGGAATGAAATTGAAGGGGAGAGTAGCAGCACTACTACTTTGCTGTGTTGGACATATATGTGTGTAATAAGTGTGAAATTGAGTAACTGTGTAGGTGTGTGTTGTGTGTTTTGGAGCTTATGGGTTTGCAAGGAAAAGAGAGAGAGGGATTAAGGGGCCGTTGGCTGTTGGGTTTTGGACCGTAAGCAGAAGATAAGAAGAAGAGAAGTACGGAACGGATAAATTTGGGTTAGCGTTAAACGCGACACGTGCGTTAACTAGCGCACGGTTATTGTTAGCACGCGAAACTTTACAGTATAGTACCATAGGCTATATGAGAATTCTTGGCAAAATTTCATAATTTTCTGAGATCGTACGAATTTTTAGTATTTTCTGTAATTTTAGATTTGGAAAATTCTTTTGGAGTCTTTAAACCCTGAAAATGTTTTGGGAAAAATTATTATAGTATAATAAAGACTCAGTAAAAGTTTGGTGATTTTTGGAGTTGATTTGTTATGACTTCCGTATCGCATTGTTTTTTACAATACGAAAAATTTAAAAATAGTTTTTATGTCTTTTAAATTCTGATTTGAATTTCTATAATTTATATATATATTTTAAAGATCTTATAAAAATTACGGGACTCATTTTCCAGCTGGAAGTAATTATGGCTATTATTGGGTTTTTATTGCATTTAAGGAAATTATTTTAATTCGAAAATATTCAACAATTCAGAAAATTCACATTTTGACTTTTGATAATGTTTGAAGCTATAAAAGTGTTTTAGTGTAAATTATTATAAATTTTAGAGTATCGGTACCCGTTAAGGAGTGTATATGATTTTCGGTTAGGTTGGCTGTGTGCGAGAACCGTTTTGAGTGCGCGATTTCGGAGAGAGTGGGTACGCAGTGGATAGTTGATATTAGGGTTTATAGCGTATTTGACATAAATTATGTTCTAACAAATAAATTGCCAATTTAGGTTTATTCAGAAAATATTGATCGAGGTTGGTAGCATCGCATAGCTTGAACCGAGGTAAAGAATTTTATCCGAACCCTATTTCGTTATTCTAATTTCAAATCCTTACAACAACAGTTTTACAAACTATATCGAATGTTGATTTTTATTGATTGATATAAAAATATTTTTAAATTGCCCATGAAACCCTAAATTGAGCCTTATAACGATCGTTTGGAATTCTGTTTCATCTCATCTTGGAATCCATTGTTCGTTTGATATGTTTATTGATTGCTCATCATAAAGAATTTTTGAATTTTATTTATTGCTTCTCAATGTTGACATGAGTTAGTAACTTTGGAGCCATAAGGATGATCTGTATTGGTGGCGTTATAAGGATGGTCTGTTGGATGGCTTTAACTAGTACCTAGATTGACTAGTCAGTGTACATATGCATATGTAAGTGTATCGAGCACTGCCGGGGTGGCTTTGCTTCTGTACTGTTCATGTTCAACGTTTCCTATTTATGTTTATTGCGCTTTAAGTGTTTTAAAAATGGTTATTTATTTAAGGGAAATGAGTTGATACTCCTCCGTATGTTTACATTGAAATGCTATGGGTTTCTTTGAAAATCTTTTTAAAATTGTCGTTTGATTGTATATAGAAAAATCGTTTTTAATCGTTCTGTTCTCCATTTAAAAGTTGTTATTTGGTTTAAATGTAAAATCGTCCGAATCGTTTTTATTGTTTTTAACTCATTGAATGACCTTACTGGACTCTCGAAAGCTCACTCTCATTTGACTTCCTTTCCACAGGTGACAACCAGCCATAGATTACCTAAATATGGATTTAGAGCCGAGGGAAAGAGAGAAAAGGATTTAAATTATTGGTATTGAATGTTAGAACCCCTGCGTGGGTGACTTTGTTAGTTTATTAATTATTCGGGTTTAAATTTAGTTTTTAAGTATGACTGTACACCAAGAGAAATACATTGATGGATGTTTTAGCTGATCTGAAAGTTATGGTATTATTTGAAAAAATTAATAATAATTTTTTTAGGATAATATTGCTTAGTGAAACGATCGATCGAGTGTTAACGTTCCGGAAATTCTGGGATGTTACACGTTTATTATATTACTTATATGAAAAGATGTTAAATATTAATCTTTATTTTAGATATATGGTCTTCGTATTTTGTATTTGTGAGATACTATTTTGCTAATTTAAAATGCACTTAAGGTATTAACTATCAAAATTAAGGCCTAAAATGTAAGTATATTCATTAGGTAGTGTTTTAAAAACTTTAGAGTTAGTTTCCTAGTTTTAAAAGGTGCACGAAAATTGGGCTAATAATATCATTTTTTTAGCAATAAATTATAATATATAGTTATTAAGTTGGGATGAAAAAAGAAAATGACCAAAACAAATAGGATGACGTGTCACATAAGTAAGAGGGGTAAAAGAAAAAAAACTAAAAAAGCTAATATATTTGAAAGTTCAATGTTATATAATTAAAATTTCAGAATTGTTTTTCTAGTTTTAAAAGGTTCACAACGATTGGGACAATAATGTCCACAAATATTTTGATAATAAAATTTAGTAAAAAGTTAATAAGTTGTGTAAAAAATGAGAAGGACATTAAACCAAATAAGATGATGTGACGCATAAATAAGAGGGGTAAATAAGAAAAAGAACACTTGGAAAAACTTATATGTTTTAAAGTTCAATGTGATATAATTAGAATTAACAGATGAAGTAAAATCCCATATTGGTATTTTTAAATATTTAGAACAATTAACTCATATTCTTTTTATATAATGCTTATGTATAAAGAAAAGAAAGCTTTTTATTTGTGACCTATTTTTTTTTTCATAAGTGACTTTGGTTTTCTTTACGTTCGAATGTCTATATTGTTATTCAAAGTGTTTTTGAGGTGCTAATAGTCAAAATTAAGTTCCAATACGTTGATACATTGACTATGTAGAGTTTTAGAAGGTATAGAATTGATTTTTTTTACTCTTATAAGGTCAACTAAATTTATGGTAATTATACCTCCGAATTTTTCAATAATAAGTTACAATAAAGAGCCATGATGCATGTGTGACTATAATAAGTAGAGGTCTGAATAGAAATAGAACACCAAAGCAGACATAATGACATGTAATTTATATATTTTTTTATGTTTGAGTGTTTGTTTTGTTATAAAAAGTATTTTATGAGGTGTTAATAATTAAAATCAAGTCCTAATACCTTGATATATTGATTGGGTAGAGTTTTAGAAGGTGTAGGAGAGATTTTTTTACTCTTATAAGGACTATTAAATTTATGATAATAATACTTCCGAATTTTGAATAATAAGTTATACTAATGAGTCATGATACATGTGTGACTTTAATAATTAAGATAGATGTAAAGGAGAAATAGAACACCAAAACAAACATGATGACGTGTAAGTTATGTTTTCTTTTATATTTGAGTGTTTATTTTCTTATAAAAAGTAGATTTGAGGCGCTAATAATCAAAATAAATTCCTAATATATACATTGATTAGGTAGAATTTTAAAAGGTGTAAAAGAGATTTTTTACTCTTATCAAGACTACTAAAATTATGGTAAAAATAGCTCCGAATTTTTAATAATAAGTTATACCAAAGAGTCATGATACATGTGTGACTTTAATCAGTAGAGGTAAAGGAGAAATAGAACACCAAAACAAACATGATGACTTGTAATTTATGTTTTCTTTATGTTTGAGTGTTTATTTTGTTATTTAAAGTGTTTTGGAGGTGTTAATAGTCAAAATAAGGTTATGTGTCGCCTCCAAAACGTACAATATTTCGTCTATTATATATTTATATGATATGATATGATATGTTGATTGATCCACATATTAGTGCGTCTCTTTTTTACTAAGTCTAACTTATGGCAGTGGAAGCCTCAGTTACTCCAAGACGAAATATTTGCGTAAAACTTGAGGAGTTTAGGGTAAACTTGAGGAGTGCCGTGTTGCACATTTTCTCTTTTTTCTAGTTCTCCAGGGTATACCATGAAACCACGAGATCGGAATACATCACCTGGTCAATAGATTCCTGATTTTAACTGAAAAAAGGAATTAACACTCACAAGAGCCCTCAAAAGCATCACATGAATCGAATGGGCCAGTCTAACATAGGTTTGGCAGAAAGGAATTGTTGTTAGGGTTGAAATTTTTTTGTATCATGATAGCTATGGACTCCTAGACATAGGAGTAGTAGCAGGACTTATGATGAAAAATGAAAAACATAATGGAGAGGAGACTAGCAGCCAATGTGTGGGCACGTGCGTGGCGTAGAGATGTAAATAAGTTTACCTGAGAAATTTAAACACGCAAGGCTAAAACTAACTTAACAGTAAGGGAAAGGAATATATTCGCATATTAGGAGATCGACTTACCTGCTTTTGTGAATATATGGTCATATGCCTCTGCCAATAAAGCTTCCATTTGCTTAAAATGGCAATACCAACACAAGGTCATTGACTTCTTCATGTCCTTTACAGCCAAGAGCCGAGAGAATTAACAACTTGGTGAGAGAAATGTCCACATAAGTCACACTAAGCATTGTATGCTTACTATATATAGGATGCGTTCATCCCCCTAACATGCAACCCAGTAGTTCTAAGCAATATACACTTCCCTATGACAAACCAAGGGAAGCTGCTCGGGCAATGGCCTCGAGTAGTATATGCTATGGCATTTTTCTTGATGGCCACTACTGTGGTTGCTGATTATAAGTCACCACCACCACCTCCACATATGCGTTCACTGTTGCCAATTCCGCCTTTACGGTTGCCACCTCTACCATATGTCTTCAAGTCTCCGCCACCCCATTTACTGTCGCCACCTCCACCCTATGTCTACAAGTCTCCACCACCCCCTTCACCACCACCACCTCCACGTCAGCCTTCATTGTTGCCAATTCTGCCTTTACCGTTGCCACATCCACCATATGTCAACAAGTCTCCGCCACCCCATTTACTGTCACCACCTCCACCATATGTCTACAAGTCTCCACCACCCCCTTCACCATCGCCACCACCACCACCTCCACGTCAGCCTTCATTGTTGCCAATTCTGCCTTTACCGTTGCCACCTCTACCATATGTCTTCAAGTCTCCCCCACCCCATTTACCATCGCCACCTCCACCATATGTCAACATGTCTCCACCACCCCCTCCACCATCGCCACCACCTCCACCATATGTCTACAAGTCTCCACCACCGCCTTCACCATCGCCACCACCACCACCTCCACGTCTGCCTTCACCGTCGCCAATTCTGCCTTTACCGTTGCCACCTCTACCATATGTCTTCAAGTCTCCGCCACCTCTTTTTCCGTCGCCACCGCCACCATATGTCTACAAGTCTCCACCACCCCCTTCACCATCACCACCACCACCGTATATTCCACGAACTCCTTCACCGTCACCACTGCCACCCCTTTCACCATCGCCATCACTACCGCACGTTGACAAGTCTCCGCCACCCCTTTTACCATCACCACCTCCACCATATGTCTACAAGTCTCCACCACCACCTTCACCATCGCCACCACCACCGTATGTTCCACGAACTCCCTCACCATCGCCACTTCCACCCCTTTCACCATCGCCATCACCACCGCACGTTGACAAGTCTCCACCACCCCCTTCACCATCGCCACTGCCACCTCCTTCACCGTCGCCATCACCGCTGTATGTTGGCCAGCCTCCGCCATATGTCTACAAGTCTCCACCACCCCCTTCACCATCGCCACTGCCACCCCCTTCACCATCGCCACTGCCACCCTCCTCACCGTCGCCATCACCACTGTATGTTGGCCAGCCTCCGCCATATGTCTACAACGCTCCACCATCCCCTTCACCATCGCCATCGCCATCCCCACTGTATGTTCCACGAACTCCATCACCATCGCCACCGCCACCCCTTTCACCATCGCCATCCCCACTGCACGTTGAGAAGTCTCCACCACCCCCTTCACCATCGCCACTGCCACCGTCGCCATCACCACTGTATGTTGGACAGCCTCCGCCATATGTCTACAATGCTCCACCATCCCCTTCACCATCGCCATCGCCATCCTCATTGTATGTTCCACGAACTCCCTCACCATCGCCACTGCCACCCCTTTCACCATCGCCATCCCCGCTGCACGTTGAGAAGTCTCCACCACCCCCTTCATCATCGCCACTGCCATCGTCGCCATCACCACTGTATGTTGGCCAGTCTCCACCACCTCTATCGCCATCGCCACTGCCACCCTCTTTAAAATCGCCATTGCCACCTCCTTCTCCATCGCCATCGCCATCGCCATCACCACCGTATATTAACCAGTCTCCACCACCTCTCTCACCATCGTCACTGCCACCCCTTTCACCACCACAATCACCACCGTATGTTGACCAGTCTCTACCCCCGCCATCACCATCGCCACTACCACCCCTTTCACCATCACCATCGCCATCACCACCACCTCCATCACCATCACCACTGCCACCTTTTTCACCATCGGTATCAACACCGTATGTTGACCAGTCTCCACCACCTCCCTCACCATCGCCATTGCTACCCCTTTCACCATCGCCATCACCACCGTATGTTGACCAGTCACCACCTCCCTCAGCATCGCCATTGCCACCCCCTTCACCATCGCCATCTCTAACGTATGTAGACCAGTCTTCACGAACTCCCTCACCATCACCACTGCCACCCCTTTCACCGTCGCCATCACCACTATATGTTGGCCAGTCTCCACCACCTCCATCGTCATCGCCACTGCCACCTTCTTTACAATCGCCACTGCCACCTCCTTTACCATCGCCATCAACACCGTATGTTGACCGGTCTCCACCACCTCCCTCACCATCGCCATTGCCACCCCTTTCACCATCGCCATCACCACCGTATGTTGACCGGTTACCACCTCCCTCACCATCGCCATTGCCACCCTCTTCACCATCACCATCTCCACCGTATGTAGACCAGTCTCCACGACCACCCTCACCCTCACCATCACCACTGCCACCCCCTTCATCATCACCACTACCACCGTATGTTGACCAGTCTCCACCACCTCCCTCACCATCGCCACTGCCACACCCTTCATTATCGCCAACACCAACCTCTTCACCATCGTATGTTGACCAATCTCCACCACCACCACCAAAGAAGTCCCCACCGCCTCCATACTACTACAAATCACCACCACCACCGGTGAATTCACCACCTCCTCCCCCATACTATTACAAGTCCCCACCACCACCGGTGAAGTCACCACCTCCTCCCCCATACTATTACAAGTCCCCCCCACCACCAAAGAAGTCACCACCGCCACCTTATTACTATAAGTCACCACCACCACCAGTGAAGTCCCCACCTCCACCAAAGAAGTCACCTCCCCCTCCATACCACCACAAATCTCCTCCTCCGCCAGTGAAGTCACCACCTCCCCCTCCATACCACCACAAATCTCCTCCTCCGCCAGTGAAGTCACCACCTCCTCCTCGATATTACTACAAGTCCCCACCTCCACCAAAGAAGTCGCCACCGCCCCGTACTACTACAGATCACCACCTCCTCCAGTAAAATCTCCACCAACTTAATTCCCATATATACTACTATAAGTCACTGCCACCTCCAGAACACCACTGGTAGAAAAGCTACACGTTGCACAGGTTTCAATTGTGACAATATGACAGAACTCCTCGTGGAAGCCATGTCTAGAATCAATTTGTCGTTCTTTCCAATTTTCACAAGTTTAAAATAAAATGTGTGGTGAATTATGGCTTTGTGTTATAACGTGAGGAAATACAATTTTGTTTTTTTAACATATATTGCATTTTTTTTCCATCAGTTCCTGCCAATAACTTTAACAAAAAGCCAATGAGATACATCACAAGGCGAAGTAGGTATCTACCGTACATTGACGTAGACCATACATTTACCTGTTTGGATGGTCTTCAAACTTCTATAGTACAACTTTCTTGTTCACATCTTAAAGTTAACAAATAGGCTTTGGTGCAATAATTTGGTTATCTGGCAATCATCCAAAACAAGGTTTTTAAAATTTGCAATCAAGAGGAATCGGCCAATGTTAGCCGAATAATCGTAACCAGCGGCCAAAGTTTAGTATCTGTGGGTAACAATGTAGTTTCTAAATATCAAGAAAAATATAAGTGGAGTAAGAAGAAATGTACAGTGTAATTATACTTCATTGAAGACTACCCCAAGTTAATAAATTTTAGTTACTGTTTAACTTATTATTATCTATGGAGAGTGGTCACTTGTGTGTGTACGTGTTCCTTTCCCGTATATTTGCTCTCAAAGTCAAGAAATGCGCTCGCTGCTATTCAATGTCGTACAAACCTCCAATTAACCTAAATTGACAGATTAATTATTAGAATGCAACTTAGTTTCATAAACTATTAAGCTAATGCTAATTCTTAATCATTTCCCCCTTCGACACTCTTAACATAAACCAAAACGAATCGGATCTCTTGAACGACCAACTTAACTGATACCCCGCACACTCTATAACGCATTAAGATATTCCAAAATTCTTAATAAATTCTTATAAAATACTTTTATAAATTAAAACAACATAATAAGTAACAAAATGCATTTTTTAAAAATAATTTTCTTAAATACCAGAAAAGTTCAAAAATAGCAATTAATACTTCTAGCTCAAATCAAAGGCCATAATTTTCATGACAGCTCCTAATATATAGCAAAAATAATGAAACTAAAATTAGTATTTTAAGAAGCCCTGAAATCATTTTAAAGTCATTTTTTTTGCAAAATCAAATGCAATGCGGATTTAGTAGTACCCTAGCAGTTAAGGGGGTTGGTTTTACTATTTTGGTACTACAACGGTTGTCTGGTAAAGAAATGGGCTTTCGAAACATTGGATAAACTTTTTGGCAAAGTTCTATCCATTGTTTCGATAGCCGATTTCACCACTCATGCTCTTTGGGAGGACATGAACAACTTGTGAGATGCCTCCTCCAATTCAAAGACGACACTTCCAAACAATATGTTATTACTCATGATATTTGTTAAGGAATATCTTTTTTATTGGTTTGTGACAAATTCCACTTAAAGTATATCAGATGTCTTATGCTCATCATAACACACTGATAGTGGATCACGGGTTTTATGGCCTTGGAAATAGGGATTCATTAATACTTTTTGTGTATATAAATGGATACTCTTCTCAATGTAAACACACACACACAAAAACGTTCACCCAATTTTGTTTATGTGTTCCTTTGTCTTTTCTTTATTTTCTTAAGATGGTATCGAAGCCACCCTTATAGTATCAGTTTTCTTCATTCCAAACCTTTAAACACCAGCTACAACAGTTTTAGCATGGATCCATCAAAACCATATTTTGTTCATCATTCAGCTCATCCCGGTCACTTGCTCGTACCCATCAAATTAAACGGAGCCAGTTATCCATCCTAGAGTAAATCCATGATTCATGCCCTCACAGCCAAGAAAAAAATTGGCTTCATCAATGGTTCCATTTAGCAACCTTCAGAATATGCTCTATGGAACCAATGTAACAACATGATTTTTTAATCATGGCTTTCACACTCGGTAGAACCCGATGTAGTCAAAGGAGTCATTCATGCAGAGACAACATATCAAGTGTTGGAAGATTTCAAAGACCAGTTCTCACAAAAGAGTGCGCTAGCAATCTACCATATTAAAAAATGATTGGCTTATTTTATACAAGGAACCATGACTGTCTCAACTTATTCCATGAAACTCAAAGGCCTTTGGGATGAGTTAGATACATATCGAGCACATCCCACTTTCAATTAGATGAAAGCATATGATGAGAAAAACGAAGAAGACCCTTTAATACAGTTTCTCATGCATCTCAACGACACCTACAAGATGATAAATTATAAAGCTCTCCAAATTCATCGCTAAAGGTCCAGTGAAAATCGCTCAAGCCAATCAACGTTAAATACCGTGTATAATTATTGTCGCTAACAAAATAATGAACCGGCTAGATAATGTCGAAGGTTGGGGTATCAAAATATTACTACAAATCGCCACCAACTCTAGTGAATTCACCTCCTCCCGTCTACTACTACAAGTCCCCACACCACCAAAGAAGTCGCCACCACCTCCACGGCCGTGTAATCACAAATCTCCGCTGCGTCCAGTGAAGTCACCACCTCCTATGTATTACTACGAGTCCCCCCCCCCCCCCCCCCCCAACACACACACACACACACACACACACCAAGGAAGTCACCACCACCTCGATACCACTACAAATCCCATGCACATCTTGTGGTGAATTGAAGTCCCCGCCTCCTCCATTATATTACTACGAGTCGCCACCTCCACCAACTAAGTCAGCTCCACCTCCACACTATCGTTAACATGAACTTTAGTACGTATCTTAGGTAGCGTTTGGTAACACTTTCAGTTTTGGTTTTCTGCTTCCAAAAAAACAAAAACCAAAATTAGTTAAAAAAAATTTAATTACAAAAACAAATGTGTGCTTGATTACCCATATTTAATTTTGAGTTTTTTTCTTTTGGGTGTTTGATTACCCAGTTTTTTTTTGAATTTTTTCTTTGGTGGTGGTTTGCGGTGGCGGTGGTGGGTCGTGGCGGTGGCCGACAGTGGTGGTGGCCAGCCGCCGGCGGTGGCTGCCGATGGTGGTCTCAAAATAAAAACCAAAACTGAAAACCGAAAACTCCTTTTTGGAGTTTTCCAAAAAGCGCTGTTTTAAAAACTGGTTTTCAAAACTGAAAAAAAAAATGAAAACTGTGTGCCAAAAGCATTTATTTTTTCCAGTTTACAAAAATGAAGAAAAACTGGAAAAATAAGTGTTACCAAACGGAATAAGTGCCCTACCCAGGTTTTTATTTATGAGTTTCTATAATGATTGCGAGTTCACTTTACATGCCTTGATATGTTTTGCCAGGCAAATTAGATTCTTGGAAACAGAAAAGCAATTTGAAGTGTTCGATGTATAAGTAGGACATAGCTTACTTTGAACAATATACAAGTGTCTGCTTGGATATTCGAAATAGTTGTTGCCTAGAACTGTTTCACAGTAAGGAAATTGCACTGGTGGAGTAATATTAGCATAGAGAAAAAATATACGGTCCGTTAAACCTTGCAAAAGTAGGAAGTTTGAGTAAAAAAGTTTGTCTCAATTTACATCTCGAAATATATAGAAATAATAACATTTATGGTCGACACTCGCTCTTATAATTGATATTCAATAAGAACATAGGCTCTAATAATCGATGAATGGGGAGCTCTTGCCAGTTTTTGCTTCTCAGTCACAGCCGTATTGTTTTGCCTAGGATCGTTCCTCCAAGGTCAGAGCATAGTCGGGAGTAAGCGAATGACGGGACCTTGAATCGATAAATAGAAGAGAACAACTATAAGAAAACCTTGGAGAACTAAAGGCTTCCTGCGTATTTGATCCCGAAAGGGAGCAGTGCAAACGGGACTACCTAATCGGGGCTTGTCCTGGCTTAAAGCCTGATGTGGCAAAGCAAGAGAACAAAGAATAGCTTTACTTGGCAACCAGCTTGCGATCACGAGATAGACTTTCCTATTTTACTCACTTCCATCTTTAGCCAGTCCAATTTTTAATAAAAAAATGTAGTCGTTTGGACAAACCAGATGTATTTTTCCTCTCAATGTTATCATCTTCTCAGATAAGATCTGTGGCTTCCAGAGTCATAAGTTAGACTTAGTAGAAAAAGACGCGCTAATATGTGGATCAATCAAACTTGTTCAAACCAAAACATATTTTCTTTTTTCTAGCATAGAAATCAGCATCACAATAAGTTGCATCTGTTCTGCTATCTGAATAAAATAAACATTCATAAGAAGCACTGAAAATCTTATCAACAAGAGAATCTTAGCATATAGTATTACGCTTCATTGCAGCAGGCCCAATAGGAACCCTTGCAGCAGGCCTCCGGTAAGGAGCGTTCTTACAACTCAAGAGAAATAATAATCATACTCTATAACCCAATTAAATACAAAATTGAACTTTCAATTAGCACTGCGCAGTACTAATAATAATCTAAACGCATTCGAACAACAGGAGGCCTTTTCTGCGTTTTTCAGCTGCCGAACGCCCTAACTGGAGCCGCAGGGAGTTGATGAGGGAGTTGGTTGATCTCGATGATATGCATCTTCTTGCGGCGCGTGCGATCAGCTTCCTGCTGGTATGCTTTGTGCAACTTTCTCTTACTTGCTTCCAGCTTGCGTCGCTCGCCTTCGCGATCCAAGCCCATATGAGGTTTGCCTACTTGGCCCTTGATCTCCCCAGTCTCGGTGTCTTGAACCTGGGTGTTTGCGGTGCTGGGCAAACTCACTATCGATCGGTAAGCCGGCAGCATCGATCGGTACGCCGGCAGCACGATGGATTAAAATTGCGGGATCTTTTTTGCCTTTAGGGCCTGAGGACTTCCCTGAAAGCGAGAAACTTTGACGAACATATGAAAATTGCAAGTAAAAGAATGTGCGCCCATAAATGACAAAGAGAGCTTCGATTGATTGTGAATGTTTACACAGCAAAGTTTCTAAGTCTGAAAACTGAATTTCCTATCAATGGCAGCAAAAGCCTCTAAACTAAAGAAAGAAAAAGACTAATTTGTCTAGTTGATGATTGATTGTGTGTGTCCTCCTTTTCTTCTTTGACCCAATATTTATTCTAGAGGCTTTGTAGAAAATAACTACCATTACAAGAAACTACCCACTTAGTGAGATAAACTACCCACTTAAGAAATAATCACCAACTAATAAGTAACCAACCACACTTATCCCTTATCAATATGACACATTTTCAAAAGTTGGTTTCTTTCACTTCTTGAATCTTCCATTATTTCTTCAGAAATAATAAAAAGTAAATGCCATGTAGTGACATTTAATCAAAGTGAACTTAGTAAAAAATATATTTTGTGGTGCAAACACCGGGGTTTTGCCGAGCCCATTTCAGTCTTGGTGGCGATGCGTCGCAGCGGCTCATCAATACCTTTGCCCACGGTGGACATATCTTCGATCTTCGTAGAAGGAAACCCGTTGTCTTTCTCTTTTGGGGTATTCTTGAACAGCTTCTGTGCTATGCTATCCCTGTGAAAGTGAAACTCCACAGGATAGTTGGATGCAGTGAACTTAATTGCCCATTCGATCAATCGAAACAGAGATGCTCGAGCGGAATCGATGCCATGAACCTCCTCTTCAAGCTTTAGCAAACTGTTGATGCTTTTGCCTTTTCCCATCAGAATTAAACAACCAGATCTAAAGCTTTTACTTCTTTGCAGGTGGGTGCGGGTGGAAGACAACAGTAAGAACTTCTTAGGGTTTTCAAGTAGTCTGTATGGGAATGTATAGCAAGTCATATATAGGGACAGAGGCGGTCGTGCAATTCTTTTGTTCAAGCTATATTAAGTGGTTTCGGATTAGGAGTCCAACTCTTGGAAACAATCTTATAACGGGAAGAATATTTTTCACCGTTCAAAGCTATCGACAATTTGCCTCTGAAAAGATAGCATGTAGAAACTATTGTATAGCGTCAATTTTCTATTAAGAGACTTTAGCAACAAAAAGAGGAGCTCAAATGATAAAACGTGAAGGTCAAATATTCATTCCCTCTTAAATTTAGCAACATGTTTGGTGTCAAACGTATAAACAGAGACACTTTCCAATTTTTTGCCTTAGAACATGACAATCATGAATGGATTTAGCATTGATTAACTTGTGGATTAAATAGGGGCAAAACTTGGGTACTGAATTAGTAGTTGTCCTACTAGCAGTCCCAGCAGTTAAGGACTATTTTGGTAGTTAACTGGGGTAGGCCCGTAGGGGTTTGGGTTGTCTGCATAGTTGCTTGATTAGTAGGTGCATTCGTCACCAAGAATGCAACCACTAATCTCTGTGGGTAGACTCACTGTGGAGTTACCTTCTCCAATATCGAGTGCGTGTGAAAAATAAGTTGGGTATATTATAAATATTAATATTAATTTAATATTTTGGTCGACTTGGGCTCATCTTATATATACTAGTTTTGATCCCGTGGGTTCAAAATATTGAATAAAAGAAATGATAGGATTGATGAGACAATTATAACATATTTATACTATTACAATTAGTTAATTTTGAGAGATTCAAGGAGAGATTTTGGGAGATTAATGGAAATGAAAAGAAGTTTACTCTTAACATTAAGGAATATATTAGCATATCAATACATCGACTTGACTGCATTTTTTAACACGACCATATGCCTACAACATTAATAAAGCTTCCACTTGCCAACACTTGGTCATTGACTTGTTGACGTCCTTTTACCGCCAAGAGCCGAGAGAATTGACAACTAAAAATGTAAGAGATTCGGTTAGGTATATATGCTTTTTAAAGCTTTTATCCAGCCGGTTTAGTTTATCAGACGTTCACACTAACAATTGTATGGTTATTACTTATTACTACTACGAGCCCAATCCCGTGCCAAGCGTGGAACGATGTTAGAACAGTATTTTAGTAGTTAAGAATTGAATAAGAAAATTCATTGTACAATTTTATAATTTCATGATTATTTTATCAAAGATAGTCACTTTTATTTTTGGGGTGAACTTTTTTTAATAAAATAAATTAACCCTCCTGATTAAAAATCAATAAATAATGTCCTTATACATATTTACTAATTTTGATTTGGTAACCCTATAGATGAACAAAAATTTTAAAAAAGTTTATCTAGTACAGAAAAAGAAAAAAGTAAATTCTACGGAATAAAATATGCAGAGAACATATTGAGATCAATTTTGTTGTTGCATAAGATATTTTTATTATTTTCTAAATATCTTTTGAAAATAATTTATACATTTTAATGGGTTGCCTATAATGTTAACTACATGTTGGTTTAATTTTCATAGGAAAAGTTTTGGTCCATATATTTTCTTATTGCATGTGATTTATAAAAGTTAAACACACGATTAATTAAATAAGGATGATGTACATAGCATTTTTTGAAGCAAATGATATCTACCAATAAAGTATATAAAAAAAATAATAATTATTATATGAGATAATTATATAAACTTTACAAAGGTTAAATAACATGACTAAATAGGATAGCTCAAAATCTCGTAGTAAGCAAATTGTTGAAAAAAATATAACCAACATTTCACAAAGTACTCCGTATATAATAAGCATGCCTACTAAGTCAGATTTATCTTCAAATATAATAAAGTCTTCAATTTTAGTTTTAGGGTACATTCATCACAAGATAACTAATATCCTTTTAGATTTTATATGCAATAAAATATCTAGTTTTCTCTTTTCATATGTGAAAGAGTCTTTAGGAGTATAAAAGTTAACATTAAATCATAATGTACTGATATATTGTTATTTCAGAATTTAGAGTGCTTAAGAGTTTAATTACTCACAATAAAAACACTATAGAAATAAATTTGTTCAATCTAAGTTTTGATATATCTCATATGGATCGGAATTGCATAATATGAAATATCTACATTTGAAAAATGCGACTGAATAAGATAACACAAAACCTTAAAGTAAGAAAATCATTGACCAAAATTTTTAACCAACATATTTATCAAGTTAGATTCTTCTTTGAATTTACGAAGGTTGACAATCCAGTTGAAATTTGACTTAACCATGCTAACTTGGTTTTGTTTTGTACTTACCTTTACAATGAAATTGTGTAATAGCTTCTTTGCACAATACTTCTTTGCTTATTATCACATTATGTATTTAATGTGAAATAAAATTTACAAACACTATATATTAAATACAAAGGTGCCGCTAAAGGTCAATACTATCTTGGATGGGGTCCTTATCTCTCGATTAGTTTTTGTATTAGTAAGCCTTATATAATTTAAAAATAATTTCTAAAAACTATTTTTAAACAATGTAAAGCTCTTCTTAATTAATTTATTAATCTATCAAAATTTAATTATGAAAATCATATCATTAAAAAGGTTACTCTAATATGACAATAAATATCTATAGATCCAAAAAATATAAATAACATTTGATATTGTAAAACAAAATAATGATCTAGTAATTGACTTAAATTTGATAGAGGTTCCTTATTTTTAAATTTAATTAATTTCATGGGAATAATATTATGCATATATATATATATATAAGGTTTTAATATTACATACTATTTTTAAAAATAATTACTATATTCATTGTTCTATTATAAATCTCATATGTGCTTTTTTTTTCTTTAACTTAAAATTGCAATTTTTATTTTCATGTTATCTAGGTTATTATATTGGATTGATTGTGCTTTAAAATGTGAACAAATGATAAAATTGAGGATCTTCTGAAAAAATAATTTGTCTACAGTGCATATACCATAAGGGTATAACACTTATATATGAATTTAAATTAATTTTTGTTTTGCTGGTGATTATTTATTTTTAGAGAGCTTTAATTTTCCGGTATATGATATTCAATTAAAGTCATAATAGGTTACTATATTGGTTATAAAATTTTAAATGTTTCGATCGAGTTTTTGAATCGCACAAGACTACAAAGAATATTTCCAAACATTGAACTGATTACAATCGTGAATATCAAATATACATTTCTTTTAAAACAAGTCATAAAAGAAATAAGAACATAATTGAATTATATTATTTTAATCCCAAAAAAGATAATAATATCATCTCAAACATTACTCTAGATTGTATCCACGTGCAACTAGACCTGGCAAACGGGTAAACCGGCTGGGTACGGATAAAATTGGTTCGGATAATTTTTACCCGATTTTTCCCGGGTAGGGATTTTTGGAATCCGTACCCTACCCTATTTTATTATTACAACTATCACTTTCTGATTTCATTTCTACAATTATCACTTGATGATTAATCTCAAATTCAATTCTCAAATCCAACCGGACAAACCCCATCATCTCAACTCTCCACACACAAATATACAATACGAACAAGCAGATCTAGAAATAAATTATCTCACAACACAAATTAAAAGACAAGCAGATCTAAAAGAAAACAACACTACAAAATACTTAAATACATACAAAGATTTTTAACACTAATAAAACAAGCAGATCTGGCGATGGCGACAAAGATGGTGGCCACGGAGCGGTGGTGGATCTGATCGAAGACATTGAAGGCGGAGCTATGGCGGATCTGGTGGTGGAGCGAGAGAGGGACGATGGACGCCGTTGCTTGATGTGCAGTAGTTGACCGTCGAGTTGATGTGGTGTCGTGTCTCTGCCGTCGATGGATCTGACAGGCGAGACAGAGAGCAACGTTGCGAGGTAGATCGATCTCGGGAGGGGGAAAGAGAGAGAGGAGCAGCGCCGCGCAGATCGGCTGGAACGAGAGAAATAAATGACCGAGTGAAGGACAAATCAGAAAACCCTATAACTTATATACTAAAAGTTCAGGTAACCCGTACCCGACCTGGACTTACCCGGAAAATACGGTTCGGTTCGGGTATGAGTCTGTTTTCAGCGGGTCTACAAAATACCTACCCGTACCCGGGTTTTTTGGCCGGGTACGGATTGACCCGCGGGTCCGGTTCTTTTTTGCCAGGTCTACGTGCAATGTACGTACTCTATACCAGTATGTATGTATATATAGTCTTCATTGTCTTGATGCCGTGGTTCGGCCGAGCCCGTTTCTGTCTTGGTGGCGACGCGTTGCAGCAGCACGTCAACATCTTTCTTGTTTGAAGTATTCATGAACCTCCTCTTCAAGGTTTAGCAAGTTGTTGATGCTTTTGCCTTTTCCCATCAGAGTTAAACAACCAGATCTAAAGCTTTTACGTCTTTGAGGGTGAGTGCGGGTGCAAGACAACAATAAGAATTTCTTAGGGTTTTCAAGTACTCTACATCGTCAATGTGAATGTATAGCAAGTAATATAGAGGTACAGACTACAAAGGGCAGTCGTGCAATCCAAACAGAGATTCTCGAGCGAAATCGGTGCCATTAACCTCCTCTTCAAGGTTTAGCAAGTTGTTGATGCTTTTGCCTTTCCCTATCAGAGTTAAACAACCAGATCTAAAGCTTTTACGTCTTTGAGGGTGGGTGCGGATGCAAGACAACAATAAGAATTTATTAGGGTTTTCAAGTACTCTGCATCGTGAATGTGAATGTATAGCAAGTAATATAGAGGTACAGACTACAGAAGGCAGTCGTGCAATCCTTTTGTTCCCAGGTTTTGCTGCTTTAAGTTCAAGCTATATTGAGCGGTTACGGATTAGGAGTCCAATTCTTGGAAACAAACTTGTAAGGGGAAGTATATTTTTCACATATGAAGCGTCTAAAGTAATTATATATGACAATTTGTCTTTGAAAAAAGAGTATTGATGAAAAAACCTTTAAATTAATAAAAGTGGTACTAATATTGTCGCTGAATCAATCAACCCAATCAAATGATTAGGTGATGTTCCTATTGTAAATGCATCATGTACAGACTATTGTATTGCGACACTTTCTAATTGAGATACTTTTAGCAACAAAAGTGATGATCAAATGACTAAAATAATTATATAGCGGCATGTGAGAGACTATAGTAACGAAGGTAGAGCTCAAAAGACTAAACGTGAAGGTCAAATATCCGCTCCCTCTTAGATTTAGCAATATGTTTGGTG
The DNA here is from genome assembly GCA_033065855.1 of Escallonia rubra. NCBI lineage: Eukaryota > Viridiplantae > Streptophyta > Magnoliopsida > Escalloniales > Escalloniaceae > Escallonia > Escallonia rubra. The sequence goes on along the minus strand of JAVXUO010000414.1, from coordinate 12,125 downwards.
CCAAAAGTGTAAAGAGAGACTTTCCTATTTTTTGCCTCATGAGTCGTGATATGACAATCATGAATGGAGTTACGATTAATTAACTTGTGGACTAAATATGGTCAAAACTTGGGGACTGAATTAGTAATATCCTAGCAGTTAAGGAGGTGGGGTTTACTATTTTGGTAGAACAACGGTTGTCTGGTAAAGAAATGGGCGATCGAAAGTTCTACCCAAAGTTTATTTTTTTCTTTACAAACTCGCATTAACGTTTTCAGCCCTCGATCATGCTCTTTGGAAGGACATGAACAACTTGACAGATGTCTCCTCCAACGACGACGTCTTTGCAAAGTTCTATTCATTACTGTGACAACTTTACCTCCACAAGTAGGATAATTAGAGCTCTTATTTTTGCGCGTGTAGGATTATCTGGGAACATTCTCCGCCATGTAATTAAACTTCAACTTTGTATATGGTAGTTCCCAACTCAATTGGACTCTCTAATTTACAATTAGCACAAATAAAAGAAGTAGCTAATCTAATTTAAACTTGGAAATAAAAAGTACACATGGAAATAAAACCCCGTGCTATGCACGGGCCATACGTAAGAAATCTATCTATATGTTTTGCAATGCCAATCTCACATAAAAATTAAGTATAGATGTAATTTTGGTGTAACATGTTAATTATAGAAGTAATTTTAATGTGTAACACATTGGCTATGTGACGTGCGTGACTGACGTTTAGTAAGTAATTACTATTGAAAAAGTAATTATAAAAAGTTAAAGGCAAAAGAAAGAAAATAAAACTTTGATAACTACCTTATAAGTCATGTTTTTTGTTGGTCTTTAAATTCTTGCAAACATCTACCTTTACAGTGATTTTTTCTTTTTTTGCACACATCGCGTGTGGAATGACACGTATTACATTATACATAAAAAGGCACAACATGAAATGCCCCCGATCATCTGATAAATTTGATATGGATACTTCACATTGTTGCAAATGCGCAAAATTTAAAAGAGTCCGTTTGAAATTAATTCTTATAATCAATTTTAAGGTTTTAGAAGCTGATTTAATTGGTTTTATTTCTTTGCCAGACCTAAGAACCTAATTATATAGATTTAAGTTTTTACCACAATTATGGACCTAATTCAATCGAAATTAAATCAAGTTTGACTATCCAATAATCAAAATCCAAATATTCTCTACTTCTGTCGCTGAAACATTGAACTATTACTAAAAAGACAAGTCTTGTCACATTTCCAGTGACAGATGACCAATACGCATCAACAAATATTTCTCAATGCCTTTATTTTGGAAAGAAGTAGTGTAAATTTGAAGCCCTATAGTAAAACATGGATGCTGGAAAGAGAAGATGTGACAAAAATGACTATATACTTGTTGCCAAAGAACATAAGTCATCAGGCAAAGAAGTTATAGCGACCTAAAATGCCACTAAGGAACAATAATATCCCAATTTTCATTTTAGACACAATAAGGGGTCTAAATTGTTATCAGTTTTGTTCATATGTTCTCACCATAATTAAATGGAAAAGATTGTAAAGGATAAATTTTGTCCATTAACTCATCTTCTGATTCTTTTTATGTCTCAAAGATAATGTGGTAGGCCCTAGAGAAAACTCAATCCGCCAAACATCATTCCACAACGGTAAACATCTCTTTTCACAGCGAGACTTGTTGCAACAACACTTATGCATGCTCAAATAATGTCTTCAAATGATTATCGTAGCATCTCCTTCAGCATCCAAAGAGCACGAATCAGCTGCCTTAGCCTCAAAGCCCCTTCTTACACCATAGCCTTATTTGTTTCCTTCTACTCCACTCCATACGTTTTATTTTCCAAAATCCAATGCTATATGATTAGGCATGAGGTAAGTACTTAGTGTAACATATGTACATGGAAAAAGGTCGTGGACATCACCATTATGCGGTTGGTGTAGTGCGACATGCTTATTTAGGACTTATCTATTTTTTGTGGTTCATTAGTGATAAAAACATTTACTTCTCTATTCATAACTGCGATTTGATAAGCAAAAAACAGAGTCTATCTTAGTTACAAAAAAGTATGCAGGCAAGGGATAATTGCAGCCGTAATTGAAGTACTTAGTTTGGTAAGCACATGATATCTCACTTTTTTAATGTTGCCTTGAAGCCATGTTGGTCATTCCCGGTGCTAATAATCTAACCTGAGCTTTTTTCCTTACTTCACTTGGCGTTTTTTTTTCTTTTTGAGGAAATTGATTTTCAAAAAGATAGTAAAAAAACGTAAGGGAATATGTTGACTTTATAGGCGTTATTTTTTCCTCTTTCCCTTTTTGTTAGGTATACCCTTTTTATCTTTCTATCGAGGATCAGATTTAACAAAATATCACGGGGCTCTAAGACTTTTATTTAATATTACCATGTATGTACAACTCTTCAATCTAAACTTTTATTTTCATATTACCACGTATTTTTCTTGCATCATCATATTATTAAGAATAATGACACTTTACTATCTAGGATGCCTACAAAAGTGATCCGTTAACATTATGTTGGCAAATGACGTTACGTGCAAAGTTTGGTTTTGGTTGAGAACATAGGATTTTGTATAAAATAGTAAGAATTCAAAATAAATTGTTTTAATATGGTGATCATATGTGATATTTGTAACCTTAAAATTCCAATTCCAAAGAAAACGGTTTTTTGGTAGGTCTTTTTTATTCAACTTTGATAATTTATTGGTCGCTAAAGCTAAAGATAAATGCTTTATCGCATTACAATATTTTGGCTACCATATTGTAAAAAAGTCAAGAAAACGTGTGTAAAAAGCCTCACAATGTCTTTAATCGTTACATTGTTTTAGTCACTTACATTCTCTTTTTGAAAGGCTCAACTTAAAAACGTTTTGAAATTAGAATACTTGAACTCCAGGGTTCATCCGATGAGTGCGGATAATCACTTCGTTGTTGCAGCCACTTCCATTGTTTTTTTCCAAAGGTTCAAATTAGAAATGTTTTAGAATTAGCACTGATTGAACCCAAGGGTTTATCCGATAAGAGAGGATATGCTGATTTAGATACCTCCATCTACCACAAACGAAACATAGAAGTCATATCACAAATTTGTGAGATGGATTTCTTATCAAGGCAAGATCTACTATGTTTGGGATTGAAAAACATTTTTTTATACAATTGCAAGATCAAAGTCAAGAAAGTTTTGTTACAGGGCGAGGTGCCTAGCGGTCTTTCTGGGAGTAGCTATTTAAAGTATCCAAGCCAAGGCCAAGGTTTCTTTTTGGACTCCACCCATTCAGATGAAATTACCATCTTTAGAAAGCACCATCACCCAAAATCTGCTATCTTTAACTCCGACGGCGACCAATCCATTGACGTCGCCGAGTGGCCACAACCTGCTTACACCCTTCGAAACAACTTATCACTCCCCAGATCCCCCATAATCCCCACCCAACATCTTCAGACATACACAGATACGCGAAATACACAGACACACCCCCATCCACACACACTGTTCACACACGAAACACACCCATTGCCGAACCCCTAGCCACCCACACACACAGCCACCACGGTAACCCACCTCAGATCAGCCCCCCATCACCCAAATTTAGGTGTCCTTCGATCCGACGGTGAATGGTCCATCGACATCAGCGAGCGGCGACAACCGGCTCACACCCCTTCACACAACCTGACCCCCTACCACCCCCCAGACCCCCTACCCCACCCAACACCTTCAAAAGCTTCCACCACCGCTCCAAGTACAACAGTGCCATCATATACGGCAACCTTCAGTCATACTATTGTTATGGATATCTAACTGCTTGGTTATGGATAACAAATGTTTTGTGGATTACATACAAACGAAGCTATAATTAGTCATGCACCTGATCATGCTCAACTATTGTTCGTATCCACTCCTTCAGATTTTTGTCAGATGATCAAAATTGAGGAAATGGTTGAACTGAGAATACTTGTTGATAAGGAGTAGAAGTTTAAAGTGTTGGAATATTTTAATAAAAGAAAATGTGCTTTAAAGTATTATTTTTATAGTGCTAGTTATGGGTATATGGTATTTTACTCACTTATACATTATGAAATGAGTTACAAATGCAATAATGAGTTTTATATTAACTCATTTGTTTATGAAATATATAATATGTTTTTATTGCTTGACATTATTGAGAAAAGATTATCATTATTTCATAAGTTACAAAAGCTTTTAAGCTTACTTATGTTGCCAATGAATGGATTATGATTTGCCAAGCATACAAGGCCACGGGGTGTGGGTGTGACATAGAAGACAAGAAGTCACCATGCTTCCAAACTTAGTGTTTTCTAATTTACTATCACAATGTATTTTTCTATATATCTATACTATATATTTTATACTTGGGCAACGTGATCGTGGACTGGTTCATTCCGTCTTCCTTTGGACGTGCACATGGAGGAGACATAGCTGCGTCAATGAGTTTTATCTTGGAGACTTTATTGTCAACACCTGAATGCAGGGAGGCGATAACGTCTTTACGACAGTGACTCTGTCACGACTCTCACGGACGAGCTATTTTATATCATTTTACTACTCTAGATTACATAATTTTATCAAGAGTTCGTACATAATTACTTTTAATTATTTATTATTATTTTGCTGTATTTAATCACCTAGTGTTGCTAATATTTTTGTTGTGGAAAATACAAATCAAAGCCTAGAATTTTTCAACAGCTAAAGACATTATTGGTTTTAATTTGTATAGCTTTAAACTTTTATTTCTAGAGAAAAAAAGAAGAAGAAGAAGAAAATCACGAAATCCTTCTCTGTTTTCATGGAACGAAAGCACTTTTGTTTGCTTGGAGGAGTTCTTTTTCTCCTTCATTGTTTTCCAATCCTCTTCTTTCATGGAAGGAGGAGGTGGTGGTTTCAGGTTCTTATGGGGCCAGGAGAATGTGAAGAACAAAGGAACACTGGTTTCTTTCGATAGGGTTTTGAACTTTCCTTCTCGTAATGGTGCCAGGGGCGGAACTACATATGTACGGGGGGGGGGGGGGGGGGGGGGCTAATGCACCCCTCAAATTTTGAAAATATATATATATATATATATATAGTACCGTACTTCTCTCTGCCATGTCCCGTAGGCATAGCCTATCCCTACGGTACTCTACCGTAGGGAGAAGTGGCGATGCCCTAGATCTATGCCTACGGGATTTAAGGTTATGCCTACGGTTATACCGTAGCCCACTTATTCCCAGCTATACCTACGGTACTACCGTATGCCTACGGTACTACCGTAGGCATAGCTGTATTCTTATTTTTATTAACGAGCTATGCCTACGGTACTACCGTAGGCATAGCTGTATTTTTTTTGACAAATAACGAGCTATGCCTACGGTACTACCGTAGGCATAGCTCGTTATTTGTCAAAAAAAATATTTCGAAAATCATTTCCATGCTACCACTGTAACAATAATCCTATGCACCAAATTCCATACAAAAGCGTAAATCTCAGCAGTTAATTTCAAAAGCCATCCTAAAATCTCCATATCATAATCATGTCCTATATAGTTGATACTACATACATCCACCCACATTAGTTGCGAACCACACACAACTCATGAAAACTAGTCCTCATTAGCAGGGCTTGCATCTTGCTCCTCGCCATCATAACCATCCTACTCAGCTTATGAACCTATCACCGGCCAAAGGCCAGATTCAACAATAACTCAATCCCAATACCAGTTTACAAGACCACCAAAAACCACTTTCCGAATCAACCCCAGAGAAGTAATTGCAGATCAAACTACTAAAGGAGGAGAGAGAGGAGAGTGAGACTTTTCCAATCCAAATATTTTGACAGAAATTCTGATGTGACCACATATGTCATGGTAGAGGCATTAGACTACCAAAGGCATCAGCATACCAGCCCTTTAGCAGTGGGGAGAGAGGAAGGGGAGCCTTATTTCAACATACCACCCCATAGACTCAATGGAAATCCAATTCATGAAAACTTTGCACAAATGCCTTATTTTAACAGCCTACCTCCCTCACCCCCACACATCAACACCCTCATGCACACCTACAATGTATCAAGTGGCACACACATCATTCCCAGCAGATTTCCCCCTATCCCTTACACATCTACACATACCAAAAATTCACGCACTCCCGCTGCCACTAGGGCAGCCCCTCTCACACCCACATCACCATTTCGCCCTCACATCTCACACACAAAACACCACGCACCTGCTGCCACACACAGCTTCCCTTCACCCATCAACACCCGCAAATATATACACACAATCACCCAAACACTCACACAATATACAGCATATTCCCCCATTTCCCCTCACACACACAACACACTTTATATGCCCAAGCGCACACACACACTAACACTAACACATCAGCAGCATCCCCTTATTGCTGCTTTTTTTTCCTTTCCTTTTAACCCCTTTCACACACACAAAACACCACAAACACACCTCACACAGTACTTCCCTACGACAGTCCCCCTTCCCCTTCCGTTTTCACCTCTACACATGCACAAACACCCGCACAGCATATCACCTTTTGCAATTCAAATAATTCATAACTTAAAAAAAAAATACCAAGCACAAGAAATATACCAGTAATATGACAATTCATAACTAACTACAGTAGTGTCTCCAGTCTATAGCCTATTTTATACTCAAAACGATAGCAATGACAATCCAATTTTAGGTGCTAAAGTAGGGGGCTATATTTACAATCGCACTATGCTACATACGATGAGGTGCGTACCTTACAAAATGGCCTATGTTTGCAAAAGCAATCTCCCACTTCAAGGTTACCTCTTCACGCCCACCTGTAAAATAACCGCAAATTGAATTCTAGAGAACAAAATCCCAATCACCGGAAACATTGGCTTTCACCCAACTTCTATAGATGATAACTTCTCTACCGAACAATTTAATTAGAAGATACAGAATTGAAACCGAAATAAAAGACAAGGGGGAATTGTTTCACCATAGTTCATCAGCAAACATGCTGGGCTCTCTCAAAACAAACAATGCAAACTACAAATCGGCAAGTAATGTATCAAACAGGATCCCACTGTGAATTTTCAGAAATGGATTGCTTCCAAGCATCACACTCATCAACTATCTAGCAAAACCATTTGCACGCAACTTCTAGTTCCTTCCAAATGCCCAGACTCGGCTAGCCATCTATTTGACACCTATCTGTGCATAAACCAAGAACCCAGCCACCACAACGATCTCTAAAGACTTTGTCTCTACAAAATGGATACCTTCTCAATGTAAAGATTTTTGAGTATTCCATCCAAATCACGTAAACATAGCATTTAAAACTCACCATCAAACATGAGTATCTAATATTCCTAAGTAACACCAAAACCAATCTAATAATCCAAGAGAAATTTTTCCAAGGAAATTATCAAATTAGAGACACAGAGATGAAGAAAGTAAAATTCTGAGACCTTAACTTATCTGAGGTGGTAGATCGAGTCGGCGGTAGATGAAATCTGAAAATCGAAGCCCTAACTAAGCTCAGTGATGGAGGCGACGTGGTAGATCGAGATCGGCGGTAGATGAAATCTGAAAATCGAAGCCCTAACTAAGCTCAGTGATGGAGGAGACGTGGTAGATTGAGATCGGCGGTGACCTGGTAGATAAAGATCAAAAGATTCTTCCAAAATTGATCGGGAGGAGCAAGAAAATGAAAGGCGAGGAGAAGTGAAACCTGGTGGATAGTTATGGGGGCGACGGGCGGGGCTGGAGCATGTGAACAGATGCGAAGAGATCCAATTTGAGATTTCAACTCAGGATATCAAGATATAAAAAGCTTCTTTTACTCTAATTTGGTTTATAAGACGACGGTAGTGCTTCTACCGTTGGTACACATGCACATAAACCTACGGTACCGAGAGCACTGTGGGCATACTCGTGGGGACATCTCATATTTGTTGTAGTGCGTGGTTGGAGAGGGATAACCATAGCAAAAATGTTAATTGAATGCAAAGAAATTACCTGCTCTTCATTATGAACAATCCTCAATCTTAGAGATCCCAGTGATGTATTAACTTGTTGAAGCTGTTTTGCTAATGCCTGCTTCTCAGAAAGAAGAAAACTCTGTCCCTGCTTTGTCTTCACACTTTCAGAAACCAACTGGAGCACGTAAACCCACAACAAAGTCAGCAACTATCCAGCCCTAGCAGCCAATTCATTTACCAGGCATATTAACAAAAGTAAGAGCAAGAAGACCTTGATGTTATAATCATCCCTCTCAGCCACCTGCTGCAAAAGATGCTGGTTTTGTGTCTGCATATCTTCATATGCTTGACCAATAGTCTGTATAGAGAAAAGGAAGCAAAGAGAAGGATGAGGAAAGGGGAGGATGGGCAAGAACAAGATGCCATCTGTCAAAAAAGTAAAACAGTACCAAACAGCAAAACAAGCTAAACAAAACCGAAGCAAGCACAGTTATGACACCTCAATCTCGGAAATATATGTCTCTGCCTCTCCATCTTTTAGTTTAATGGCTTCTGTAATCTCCAAGAGCTCCCTGTAGACGAATCGACGCAAGAAGTAATGTCAAATACAGATCCAAATGGCAACAGGTGGTCGGAGGGTGAACTACATCAACACAAAGAATTCAAATTTCAACCAACAGTAGCAGTATCTATGTCGAAGAGCGCACGGTGGGATTGTAAAGCTAGCATCGCAGCGCAAGAGCTCTATACTTCATCCTTTTGTAAAGTAGAACTTAAATCCAGAAGATTTTCTATCCTTTTTACTGATTAAAAAATACAAAATGCGTAATTAGAATCTCATACAGCAGTTAAAAAGAGACAAAGATAATGGGTCATACCATTGAAACAAGATGAGTAACTAGATCGGACGACTGTGACTGGGCTACAGCATGCCTGCTGTAACCCTAGCCACAGCAGATGATCCGGATCCACCAAAATGGTCTTATCTCAAAGCGAATCTCCAAAAAAGAGGTCCCACGTGGGCCACCCACTGCAGTGGTCCCCAACTTGGGCTAACCCCTTCAAGAACAATGCCCTTGCATCACATCATAGATGTCTCAATATCTATCCTAAATCATAAAGTGGTTTCGCAAAGGAAGCTAAAAAAAATCATAGATGGCTCCATATCTAACCTAAATAATTCTATAAAGATTATTATCATTCACCAAAGCATAAGTAGTTAAAAGCAAATTTGCTACCATCTGAACTTTAAGAGTTCGAAACAACATGTGTATAGTTCCATTATGAGTAATGTGGGTTATTTAAAGGGACAGGAAAATGACATTGACTGGCTGGTGTCCCAATCTAGAAGATCAAATCATTCTATTCAGCACCCTCCTTCGGCAGTTCGAAGCATGTAGCATAGTGTATAGAATCTAAACTCTCCTATGGAGCTTCCAGCAATTTTTCTCCATGAACCCGGAAAGTTCTTGTTTACAAGTGAATTCAGTGTCAAATTGGGATCAGGGTCATGCTTTCGTGAAACAATGACTCGATTAAAGCAGGAACCACAGGATCCAAAAAAAGAAAAGAAACACAAATAAAGAAAAGCAAGACACTATATCATGAAGAATGATTCCATAAACAGTTAGTCTAGCTACATGATCAAGTAGTCCGAGTCAAAAAACGCTCGCCCAACCATCATGATCCATTTTCCCTTGCCATGAACTATACGTTGAACCATCATCAACCAATAGTCATTAGTAGATAACGTGTATCAGTCTTAGCACGTTATTTTGGTCATTGCACTATTCCTCATTAACGTTGATTGTCATAGACTCAAACAGTATAATCCACAAGTAGCAATATGATGGTAACTTATTCTGTAAACTCTTCTTCCTACCATCATCCATAATTAAATCAAGCTAAAGAGATAAGGCGTTAAGCTGATCTTTGGAGGGATTCCACAAAGCACAATGACGTTTTACACCTCAAGATTGCATCATCCATTAGATGGTAAGTTCGCACGTAGAGGCATCGCCTCAAAAGACTAAGAAAATTCATCACCAAAACACACGATACAGATACAGCAGAATAAATAATTCCCAGATCCTGCTCAAATCAAACACGAACCTTAACAGCAATTGCACGCAAATACTTTGCACGATGCGCCCCTGAAGCCGATGCCCATTCTCTCCCTCCGTTCCGTGCCAGCGCTCTCCGAGCAGCCTCCACAGCAATATCCACATCCTCGGCAGTAGCTGCCGGGATATCCCCTGATACAACACATATCACAAAAGTCCCCCCCAAGTCAGAGCGAGATTACAAATCCTAAAATCATTACTATTTTTCCATAAACATTTTAACCAAATGTCCAAATAAATTAGTAAAATAACATTAAAAAACCACTGGTTACTTTCTCACCGCAGGAAACCAGGTGGCGCAATGTTGTTGAACTGTGCCTTACTAGTGAAATCTTAATTTGGAACAAGATTTTATAGAACCAAGTGAGGGCCACCAGGCTGAAATTGCACGAATGACTTACAAACGTCGACATACTAACACACAAACATAGATACGCTGATACACTAGAAGCTACACAATAACTTAATCCAAAATCATATTGAATTCCACAATGGATTATTACCAACTTATGCGAAAACCCAGATACGCTGGGTTAGGTACCGATGATCTGCTCGGTGGCGGGGTTGATGATGGGGATGCGGGTCTTGCGGACAGGCTCTCTCCAGTTGCCGTCGATGAAGAGCTGACGGGAAGGTATCAGGATCGCCATCATTCACACACTAAGTCACACTCACTCACCACACACTTCTGCTTCTCTCTCTCTCTTCTTCTATTCACTCAATAGAAAAAGAACATATTATCATAACATTTCATTTTGAAGAAGTCTACACTATTAGCATGAAAGTTAACAGGAGCAAAAGGATGAAAGTTAGCAGGATCAAAAGGAAGAAATCACGACAGGAGGGCAAATAGTTACCGAAATGGCGAAATGACAAAAGGCAGGGTTTGCCCGCGGTCGATTCCCTCGTCGACGTCTCTGGCAGAGGGATGTCGGCCGGTGCTGTGGAGTCTTCGTCGGTCACTCGCCGCCGTTGCCAACTCGCCGGTCACACGCCGTCGCCGGTCCTCTCTCGAATCTGGAACAGAAGGAATAAAATTTGCCGATCTTCTCTCGGCTATCTTGATTCGAGGAAGAGAGAGAGCCAGAGAAACCCTTTGTGTTGTGTCGCCGTCCGGCCGTCGCCCGTCGGCCAGAGAGGGATGCGAGAGAGAGTGGGTCAGTCGCTGTGAGACATTCCGGATGGTTTTGAACTGGAAGTACGAATTTTCAGGTGAGGGAGGATTTTCCTAGCGCGGGGATGGTGATGAGAGATTGTTGGTCGACTGATCCCCTACCCACAACCAAGCTCTTTCTGATTTCGACCCAATTCCCACGGCCGTTTCACAGATGCAATTGGTTCCAATTTCGAGAAGATGCAATGGCCACGGTTCAATCTGAACCGTCGGTCTAAGGAGACTTCTATCTACGGCTCCGTGTGAGCCGTAGGCAATTTCGTCACTATAGCCAAGTTTTGTTGTAGTGTGCACCCCCTCAGATTTTGAAAAAAAAAATATATATATATAGTTTTTTTTTTCACTCGCGACTTTCTCTCTCTCTCTCTCTCTCCTCCTCCTCTCGGCTCTCTCTCAGTTCCTGTCGACGGTCGACCTCTCACCGCTCCTAGCCATTGGACACGGCACGGCTGTCGCCTCACCTTATGCCTCACAATCACCACTCACCGATCACAGGGCCTTTCAGTCACCGCCCACCGGTCATCGGTCACGGTCTCAACTCTCACGGACGGCGGTCGAACTGTCGAAGCCCCGAAGGCCCTCCCCACCCCAACTCCGGCCAGATCTCACCTAAATCTACCGTCTATGAGCCGGCGGATGAAGTGACGAACCTCAGTCACCGGTCACGGCGCCTGAAATTCAAGCAGATCTGAGCCTCGGTCAGACAGTCACCGGTCACGGACGGCGGTCGCTGTCACGGCCTGACCAGTCACCAACTCCGGTCTCCGGCCACTGGCAGATCTAGCCTCGTCTAAGGTTCGAACTTCGAATTAGTCTAACTCTAAGAATTCTGTAATCTGTT
>JAVXUO010003019.1:632500-732523 GCA_033065855.1 Escallonia rubra | reverse complement strand
ACTTTCAGTTTTGGTTTTCTGCTTCCAAAAAAACAAAAACCAAAATCAATTAAAAAAATTTTAATTACAAAAACAAATGTGTGCTTGATTACCCATATTTAATTTTGAGTTTTTTTCTTTTGGGTGTTTGATTACCCAGTTTTTTTTTGAATTTTTTCTTTGGTGGTGGTTTGCGGTGGCGGTGGTGGGTCGTGGCGGTGGCCGACAGTGGTGGTGGCCAGCCGCCGGCGGTGGCTGCCGATGGTGGTCTCAAAATAAAAACCAAAACTGAAAACCGAAAACTCCTTTTTGGAGTTTTCCAAAAAGCGTTGTTTTAAAAACTGGTTTTCAAAACTGAAAAAAAAAATGAAAACTGTGTGTCAAAAGCGTTTATTTTTTCCAGTTTACAAAACTGAAGAAAAACTGGAAAAATAAGTGTTACCAAACGGAATAAGTGCCCTACCCAGGTTTTTATTTATGAGTTTCTATAATGATTGCGAGTTCACTTTACATGCCTTGATATGTTTTGCCAGGCAAATTAGATTCTTGGAAACAGAAAAGCAATTTGAAGTGTTCGATGTATAAGTAGGACATAGCTTACTTTGAACAATATACAAGTGTCTGCTTGGATATTCGAAATAGTTGTTGCCTAGAACTGTTTCACAGTAAGGAAATTGCACTGGTGGAGTAATATTAGCATAGAGAAAAAATATACGGTCCGTTAAACCTTGCAAAAGTAGGAAGTTTGAGTAAAAAAGTTTGTCTCAATTTACATCTCGAAATATATAGAAATAATAACATTTATGGTCGACACTCGCTCTTATAATTGATATTCAATAAGAACATAGGCTCTAATAATCGATGAATGGGGAGCTCTTGCCAGTTTTTGCTTCTCAGTCACAGCCGTATTGTTTTGCCTAGGATCGTTCCTCCAAGGTCAGAGCATAGTCGGGAGTGAGCGAATGACGGGACCTTGAATCGATAAATAGAAGAGAACAACTATAAGAAAACCTTGGAGAACTAAAGGCTTCCTGCGTATTTGATCCCGAAAGGGAGCAGTGCAAACGGGACTACCTAATCGGGGCTTGTCCTGGCTTAAAGCCTGATGTGGCAAAGCAAGAGAACAAAGAATAGCTTTACTTGGCAACCAGCCTGCGATCACGAGATAGACTTTCCTATTTTACTCAGTTCCATCTTTAGCCAGTCCAATTTTTAATAAAAAAATGTAGTCGTTTGGACAAACCAGATGTATTTTTCCTCTCAATGTTATCATCTTCTCAGATAAGATCTGTGGCTTCCAGAGTCATAAGTTAGACTTAGTAGAAAAAGACGCGCTAATATGTGGATCAATCAAACTTGTTCAAACCAAAACATATTTTCTTTTTTCTAGCATAGAAATCAGCATCACAATAAGTTGCATCTGTTCTGCTATCTGAATAAAATAAACATTCATAAGAAGCACTGAAAATCTTATCAACAAGAGAATCTTAGCATATAGTATTACGCTTCATTGCAGCAGGCCCAATAGGAACCCTTGCAGCAGGCCTCCGGTAAGGAGCGTTCTTACAACTCAAGAGAAATAATAATCATACTCTATAACCCAATTAAATACAAAATTGAACTTTCAATTAGCACTGCGCAGTACTAATAATAATCTAAACGCATTCGAACAACAGGAGGCCTTTTCTGCGTTTTTCAGCTGCCGAACGCCCTAACTGGAGCCGCAGGGAGTTGATGAGGGAGTTGGTTGATCTCGATGATCTGCATCTTCTTGCGGCGCGTGCGATCAGCTTCCTGCTGGTATGCTTTGTGCAACTTTCTCTTACTTGCTTCCAGCTTGCGTCGCTCGCCTTCGCGATCCAAGCCCATATGAGGTTTTCCTACTTGGCCCTTGATCTCCCCAGTCTCGGTGTCTTGAACCTGGGTGTTTGCGGTGCTGGGCAAACTCACTATCGATCGATAAGCCGGCAGCATCGATCGGTACGCCGGCAGCACGATCGATTAAAATTGCGGGATCTTTTTTGCCTTTAGGGCCTGAGGACTTCCCTGAAAGCGAGAAACTTTGACGAACATATGAAAATTGCAAGTAAAAGAATGTGCGCCCATAAATGACAAAGAGAGCTTCGATTGATTGTGAATGTTTACACAGCAAAGTTTCTAAGTCTGGAAACTGAATTTCCTATCAATGGCAGCAAAAGCCTCTAAACTAAAGAAAGAAAAAGACTAATTTGTCTAGTTGATGATTGATTGTGTGTGTCCTCCTTTTCTTCTTTGACGCAATATTTATTCTAGAGGCTTTGTAGAAAATAACTACCATTACAAGAAACTACCCACTTAGTGAGATAAACTACCCACTTAAGAAATAATCACCAACTAATAAGTAACCAACCACACTTATCCCTTATCAATATGACACATTTTCAAAAGTTGGTTTCTTTCACTTCTTGAATCTTCCATTATTTCTTCAGAAATAATAAAAAGTAAATGCCATTTAGTGACATTTAATCAAAGTGAACTTAGTAAAAAATATATTTTGTGGTGCAAACACCGGGGTTTTGCCGAGCCCATTTGAGTCTTGGTGGCGATGCGTCGCAGCGGCTCATCAATACCTTTGCCCACGGTGGACATATCTTCGATCTTCGTAGAAGGAAACCCGTTGTCTTTCTCTTTTGCGGTATTCTTGAACAGCTTCTGTGCTATGCTATCCCTGTGAAAGTGAAACTCCACAGGATAGTTGGATGCAGTGAACTTAATTGCACATTCGATCAATCGAAACAGAGATGCTCGAGCGGAATCGATGCCATGAACCTCCTCTTCAAGCTTTAGCAAACTGTTGATGCTTTTGCCTTTTCCCATCAGAATTAAACAACCAGATCTAAAGCTTTTACTTCTTTGCAGGTGGGTGCGGGTGGAAGACAACAGTAAGAACTTCTTAGGGTTTTCAAGTAGTCTGTATGGGAATGTATAGCAAGTCATATATAGGGACAGAGGCGGTCGTGCAATTCTTTTGTTCAAGCTATATTAAGTGGTTTCGGATTAGGAGTCCAACTCTTGGAAACAATCTTATAACGGGAAGAATATTTTTCACCGTTCAAAGCTATCGACAATTTGCCTCTGAAAGATAGCATGTAGAAACTATTGTATAGCGTCAATTTTCTATTAAGAGACTTTAGCAACAAAAAGAGGAGCTCAAATGATAAAACGTGAAGGTCAAATATTCATTCCCTCTTAAATTTAGCAACATGTTTGGTGTCAAACGTATAAACAGAGACACTTTCCAATTTTTTGCCTTAGAACATGACAATCATGAATGGATTTAGCATTGATTAACTTGTGGATTAAATAGGGGCAAAACTTGGGTACTGAATTAGTAGTTGTCCTACTAGCAGTCCCAGCAGTTAAGGACTATTTTGGTAGTTAACTGGGGTAGGCCCGTAGGGGTTTGGGTTGTCTGCATAGTTGCTTGATTAGTAGGTGCATTCGTCACCAAGAATGCAACCACTAATCTCTGTGGGTAGACTCACTGTGGAGTTACCTTCTCCAATATGGAGTGCGTGTGAAAAATAAGTTGGGTATATTATAAATATTAATATTAATTTAATATTTTGGTCGACTTGGGCTCATCTTATATATACTAGTTTTGATTCCGTGGGTTCAAAATATTGAATAAAAGAAATGATAGGATTGATGAGACAATTATAACATATTTATACTATTACAATTAGTTAATTTTGAGAGATTCAAGGAGAGATTTTGGGAGATTAATGGAAATGGAAAGAAGTTTACTCTTAACATTAAGGAATATATTAGCATATCAATACATCGACTTGACTGCATTTTTTAACACGACCATATGCCTACAACATTAATAAAGCTTCCACTTGCCAACACTTGGTCATTGACTTGTTGACGTCCTTTTACCGCCAAGAGCCGAGAGAATTGACAACTAAAAATGTAAGAGATTCGGTTAGGTATGCTTTTTAAAGCTTTTATCCAGCCGGTTTAGTTTATCAGACGTTCACACTAACAATTGTATGGTTATTACTACTACGAGCCCAATCCCGTGCCAAGCGTGGAACGATGTTAGAACAGTATTTTAGCAGTTAAGAATTGAATAAGAAAATTCATTGTACAATTTTATAATTTCATGGTTATTTTATCAAAGATAGTCACTTTTATTTTTGGGGTGAACTTTTTTTAATAAAATAAATTAACCCTCCTGATTAAAAATCAATAAATAATGTCCTTGTGCATATTTACTAATTCCGATTTGGTAACTATATAGATGAACAAAAATTAAAAAAGTTTATCTAGTACACAGAAAGAAAAAAGTAAATTCCATGGGATAAAAATACGCGGAGAACATATAGAGATCAATTTTGCTGTTGCATAAGATATTTTTATTATTTTTTAAATATCTTTTAAAAATAATTTGTACATTTCAATGGGTTCCCCATAACGTTAACTACATGTTGGTTTGATTTTCATAGGAAAAGTTTTGGTCCATATATTTTCTTATTGCATGTGATTTATAAAAGTTAAACACACGATTAATTAAATAAGGATGATGTACATAGCATTTTTTGAAGCAAATAAAATCTACCAATAAAGTATATAAAAAAAATAATAATTATTATATGAGATAATTATATAAACTTTACAAAGGTTAAATAACATGACTAAATAGGATTGCTCAACATCTAGTATTAAGCAAGTTGTTGAACAAAATATAACCAACATTTCACAAAGTACTCTGTATATAATAAGCTTGCCAACAAAGTCAGATTTATCTTCAAATATAATAAAGTCTTCAATCTTAATTAGTTTTAGGGTACAGTCATCACAATATAACTAATATCTTTTTAGATTTTATATGCAATAAATAATCTAGTTTTCTCTTTTCATATGTGAAAGAGTCTTTAGGAGTATAAAAATTAACATAAAATCATAATGTACTGATATATTGTTATTTCAGAATTAAGAATGCTTAAGAGTTTAATTACTCAAAATAAAAACAATATAAAAAAAATTTGTTTAATCTAAGAATTGATATATTTCATACGGAATTTGCATAATATGAAATTTCTATATTCGAAAAATGTGACTGAATAGGATAGCACAAAACCTTAAAGTAAGGAAATTATTGACCAAAATTTTTACCCAACATATTTATCAAGTTAGATTCATATTTGAATTTATGAAGACAATCCAATTGAAATTTGACTTAACCATGCTAACTTTGTTTTGTGTTGTATTTATCTTTAAAATGAAATTGTACAATAGCTTCTTTGCACAATACTTCTTTGCTTATCATCACATTATGTATTCAATGTGAAATAAAATTAGAAACATTATATATTAAATATAAAAGTGTTGCTAAAGGTCAATAATATCTTGGATGGGGTCCATATCTCTCGATTAGTTTTTGTATTAGTAAGCCTTATATAATTTAAAAATAATTTCTAAAAACTATTTTTAAACAATCTAAAACTCTTCCTAATTAATTTATTAATCTATCAAAACTTAACTATGACAATCATATCTTTAAAAAGGTTACCCTAATATGACAATAAATATCTATAGATCCAAAAAATATAAATAACATTTGATATTGTAAAACAAAATAATGATCAAACAATTATTGACTTAAATTTGATAAGGTCCTTATTTTTAAATTTAATTAATTTCATAGGAATAATATTATGCATATATATATATATATAAGGTTTTAATATTACATACTATTTTTAAAAATAATTACTATATTCATTGTTCTATTATAAATCTCATATGTGATTTTTTTTTCTTTTACTTGAATTTGCAGATTTTTATTTTCATGTTATCTAGGCTATTATATTGGATTGATTGTGTTTTAAAATGTTAACAAATGATAAAATTAGGGATCTTTTGAAAAAATAATTTGTCTACAGTGCATATACCATAAGGGTAGAACCCTGATATAAGAATTTAAATTAATTTTTGTTTTGCTGGTGATTATTTATTTTTAGAGAGCTTTAATTTTCCGGTATATGATATTCAATTAAAGTCATAATAGGTTACTATATTGGTTATAAAATTTTAAACGTTTCGATCGAGTTTTTGAATTGTACAAGACTACAAAGAATATTTCCAAATATTGAATTGATTACAATCGTGAATATCAAATATACATTTCTTTTAAAACAAGTCATAAAAGAAATAAGAACATAATTGAATTATATTATTTTATTTTAATCCCAAAAAAGATAATAATATCATCTCAAACATTACTCTAGATTGTATCCACGTGCAACTAGACCTGGCAAACGGGTAATCCGGCTGGGTACGGATAAAATTGGTTCGGATAATTTTTACCCGATTTTTCCCGGGTAGGGATTTTTGGAATCCGTACCCTACCCTATTTTATTATTACAACTATCACTTTCTGATTTCATTTCTACAATTATCACTTGATGATTAATCTCAAATTCAATTCTCAAATCCAACCGGACAAACCCCATCATCTCAACTCTCCACACACAAATATACAATACGAACAAGCAGATCTAGAAATAAATTATCTCACAACACAAATTAAAAGACAAGCAGATCTAAAAGAAAACAACACTACAAAATACTTAAATACATACAAAGATTTTTAACACTAATAAAACAAGCAGATCTGGCGATGGCAACAAAGATGGTGGCCACGGAGCGGTGGTGGATCTGATCGAAGACATTGAAGGCGGAGCTATGGCGGATCTGGCGGTGGAGCGAGAGAGGGACGATGGACGCCGTTGCTTGATGTGCAGTAGTTGGCTGTCGAGTTGATGTGGTGTCGTGTCACTACCGTCGATGGATCTGACAGGCGAGAGAGAGCAACGTTGCGAGGTAGATCGATCTCGGGAGGGAGAGGGGAGAGAGAGAGAGAGAGAGGAGCAGCGCCGCGCAGATCGGCTGGAACGAGAGAAATAAATGACCGAGTGAAGGACAAATCAGAAAACCCTATAACTTATATACTAAAAGTTCAGGTAACCCGTACCCGACCTGGACTTACCCGGAAAATACGGTTCGGTTCGGGTATGAGTCTGTTTTCAGCGGGTCTACAAAATACCTACCCGTACCCGGGTTTTTTGGCCGGGTACGGATTGACCCGCGGGTCCGGTTCTTTTTTGCCAGGTCTATGTGCAATGTACGTACTCTATACCAGTATGTATGTATATATAGTCTTCATTGTCTTGATGCCGTGGTTCGGCCGAGCCCGTTTCTGTCTTGGTGGCGACGCGTTGCAGCAGCACGTCAACATCTTTCTTGTTTGAAGTATTCATGAACCTCCTCTTCAAGGTTTAGCAAGTTGTTGATGCTTTTGCCTTTTCCCATCAGAGTTAAACAACCAGATCTAAAGCTTTTACGTCTTTGAGGGTGAGTGCGGGTGCAAGACAACAATAAGAATTTCTTAGGGTTTTCAAGTACTCTACATCGTCAATGTGAATGTATAGCAAGTAATATAGAGGTACAGACTACAGAGGGCAGTCGTGCAATCCAAATAGAGATTCTCGAGCGAAATCGGTGCCATTAACCTCCTCTTCAAGGTTTAGCAAGTTGTTGATGCTTTTGCCTTTCCCTATCAGAGTTAAACAACCACATCTAAAGCTTTTACGTCTTTGAGGGTGGGTGCGGATGCAAGACAACAATAAGAATTTATTAGGGTTTTCAAGTACTCTGCATCGTGAATGTGAATGTATAGCAAGTAATATAGAGGTACAGACTACAGAAGGCAGTCGTGCAATCCTTTTGTTCCCAGGTTTTGCTGCTTTAAGTTCAAGCTATATTGAGCGGTTACGGATTAGGAGTCCAATTCTTGGAAACAAACTTGTAAGGGGAAGTATATTTTTCACATATGAAGCGTCTAAAGTAATTATATATGACAATTTGTCTTTGAAAAAAGAGTATTGATGAAAAAACCTTTAAATTAATAAAAGTGGTACTAATATTGTCGCTGAATCAATCAACCCAATCAAATGATTAGGTGATGTTCCTATTGTAAATGCATCATGTACAGACTATTGTATTGCGACACTTTCTAATTGAGATACTTTTAGCAACAAAAGTGATGATCAAATGACTAAAATAATTATATAGCGGCATGTGAGAGACTGTAGTAACGAAGGTAGAGCTCAAAAGACTAAACGTGAAGGTCAAATATCCGCTCCCTCTTAGATTTAGCAATATGTTTGGTGCCAAAAGTGTAAAGAGAGACTTTCCTATTTTTTGCCTCATGAGTCGTGATATGACAATCATGAATGGAGTTACGATTAATTAACTTGTGGACTAAATATGGTCAAAACTTGGGGACTGAATTAGTAATATCCTAGCAGTTAAGGAGGTGGGGTTTACTATTTTGGTAGAACAACGGTTGTCTGGTAAAGAAATGGGCGATCGAAAGTTCTACCCAAAGTTTATTTTTTTCTTTACAAACTCGCATTAACGTTTTCAGCCCTCGATCATGCTCTTTGGAAGGACATGAACAACTTGACAGATGTCTCCTCCAACGACGACGTCTTTGCAAAGTTCTATTCATTACTGTGACAACTTTACCTCCACAAGTAGGATAATTAGAGCTCTTATTTTTGCGCGTGTAGGATTATCTGGGAACATTCTCCGCCATGTAATTAAACTTCAACTTTGTATATGGTAGTTCCCAACTCAATTGGACTCTCTAATTTACAATTAGCACAAATAAAAGAAGTAGCTAATCTAATTTAAACTTGGAAATAAAAAGTACACATGGAAATAAAACCCCGTGCTATGCACGGGCCATACGTAAGAAATCTATCTATATGTTTTGCAATGCCAATCTCACATAAAAATTAAGTATAGATGTAATTTTGGTGTAACATGTTAATTATAGAAGTAATTTTAATGTGTAACACATTGGCTATGTGACGTGCGTGACTGACGTTTAGTAAGTAATTACTATTGAAAAAGTAATTATAAAAAGTTAAAGGCAAAAGAAAGAAAATAAAACTTTGATAACTACCTTATAAGTCATGTTTTTTGTTGGTCTTTAAATTCTTGCAAACATCTACCTTTACAGTGATTTTTTCTTTTTTTGCACACATCGCGTGTGGAATGACACGTATTACATTATACATAAAAAGGCACAACATGAAATGCCCCCGATCATCTGATAAATTTGATATGGATACTTCACATTGTTGCAAATGCGCAAAATTTAAAAGAGTCCGTTTGAAATTAATTCTTATAATCAATTTTAAGGTTTTAGAAGCTGATTTAATCGGTTTTATTTCTTTGCCAGACCTAAGAACCTAATTATATAGATTTAAGTTTTTACCACAATTATGGACCTAATTCAATCGAAATTAAATCAAGTTTGACTATCCAAAAATCAAAATCCAAATATTCTCTACTTCTGTCGCTGAAACATTGAACTATTACTAAAAAGACAAGTCTTGTCACATTTCCAGTGACAGATGACCAATACGCATCGACAAATATATCTCAATGCCTTTATTTTGGAAAGAAGTAGTGTAAATTTGAAGCCCTATAGTAAAACATGGATGCTGGAAAGAGAAGATGTGACAAAATGACTATATACTTGTTGCCAAAGAACAGAAGTCATCAGGCAAAGAAGTTATAGCGACCTAAAATGCCACTAAGGAACAATAATATCCCAATTTTCATTTTAGACACAATAAGGGGTCTAAATTGTTATCAGTTTTGTTCATATGTTCTCACCATAATTAAATGGAAAAGATTGTAAAGGATAAATTTTGTCCATTAACTCATCTTCTGATTCTTTTTATGTCTCAAAGATAATGTGGTAGGCCCTAGAGAAAACTCAATCCGCCAAACATCATTCCACAACGGTAAACATCTCTTTTCACAGCGAGACTTGTTGCAACAACACTTATGCATGCTCAAATAATGTCTTCAAATGATTATCGTAGCATCTCCTTCAGCATCCAAAGAGCACGAATCAGCTGCCTTAGCCTCAAAGCCCCTTCTTACACCATAGCCTTATTTGTTTCCTTCTACTCCACTCCATACGTTTTATTTTCCAAAATCCAATGCTATATGATTAGGCATGAGGTAAGTACTTAGTGTAACATATGTACATGGAAAAAGGTCGTGGACATCACCATTATGCGGTTGGTGTAGTGCGACATGCTTATTTAGGACTTATCTATTTTTTGTGGTTCATTAGTGATAAAAACATTTACTTCTCTATTCATAACTGCGATTTGATAAGCAAAAAACAGAGTCTATCTTAGTTACAAAAAAGTATGCAGGCAAGGGATAATTGCAGCCGTAATTAAAGTACTTAGTTTGGTAAGCACATGATATCTCACTTTTTTAATGTTGCCTTGAAGCCATGTTGGTCATTCCCGGTGCTAATCATCTAACTTGAGCTTTTTTCCTTACTTCACTTGGAGTTTTTTTTTCTTTTTGAGGCAATTGATTTTCCAAAAGATGGTAAAAAAAACGTAAGGGAATATGTTGACTTTATAGGCGTTATTTTTTCCTCTTTCCCTTTTTGTTAAGTATACCCTTTTTATCTTTCTATCGAGGATCAGATTTAAGAAAAATATCACGGGGCTCTAAGACTTTTATTTAATATTACCATGTATGTACAACTCTTCAATCTAAACTTTTATTTTCATATTACCACGTATCTTTCTTGCATCGTCATATTATTAAGAATAATGACACTTTACTATCTAGGATGCCTACAAAAGTGATCCGTTAACATTATGTTGGCAAATGACGTTACGTGCAAAGTTTGGTTTTGGTTGAGAACATAGGATTTTGTATAAAATAGTAAGAATTCAAAATAAATTGTTTTAATATGGTGATCATATGTGATATTTGTAACCTTAAAATTCCAATTCCAAAGAAAACGGTTTTTTGGTAGGTCTTTTTTATTCAACTTTGATAATTTATTGGTCGCTAAAGCTAAAGATAAATGCTTTATCGCATTACAATATTTTGGCTACCATATTGTAAAAAAGTCAAGAAAACGTGTGTAAAAAGCCTCACAATGTCTTTAATCGTTACATTGTTTTAGTCACTTACATTCTCTTTTTGAAAGGCTCAACTTAAAAACGTTTTGAAATTAGCATACTTGAACTCCAGGGTTCATCCGATGAGTGCGGATAATCACTTCGTTGTTGCAGCCACTTCCATTGTTTTTTTCCAAAGGTTCAAATTAGAAATGTTTTAGAATTAGCACTGATTGAACCCAAGGGTTTATCCGATAAGAGAGGATATGCTGATTTAGATACCTTCATCTACCACAAACGAAACATAGAAGTCATATCACAAATTTGTGAGATGGATTTCTTATCAAGGCAAGATCTACTATGTTTGGGATTGAAAAACATTTTTTTATACAATTGCAAGATCAAAGTCAAGAAAGTTTTGTTACAGGGCGAGGTGCCTAGCGGTCTTTCTGGGAGTAGCTATTTAAAGTATCCAAGCCAAGGCCAAGGTTTCTTTTTGGACTCCACCCATTCAGATGAAATTACCATCTTTAGAAAGCACCATCACCCAAAATCTGCTATCTTTAACTCCGACGGCGACCAATCCATTGACGTCGCCGAGTGGCCACAACCTGCTTACACCCTTCGAAACAACTTATCACTCCCCAGATCCCCCATAATCCCCACCCAACATCTTCAGACGTATACAGATACGCGAAATACACAGACACACCCCCATCCACACACATCGTTCATACACGAAACACACCCATTCGGCCATTGCCGAACCCCAAGCCACCCACACACACAGCCACCGCCGTAACCCACCTCAGATCAGCCCCCCATCACCCAAATTTAGGTGTCCTTCGATCCGACGGTGAATGGTCCATCGACATCAGCGAGCGGCGACAACCGGCTCACACCCCTTCACATAACCCGACCCCCTACCACCCCCCAGACCCCCTACCCCACCCCACACGTTCAAAAGCTTCCACCACCGCTCCAAGTACAACAGTGCCATCATATACGGCAACCTTCAGTCTTACTATTGTTATGGATATCTAACTGCTTGGTTATGGATAACAAATGTTTTGTGGATTACATACAAACGAAGCTATAATTAGTCATGCACCTGATCATGCTCAACTATTGTTCGTATCCACTCCTTCAGATTTTTGTCAGATGATCAAAATTGAGGAAATGGTTGAACTGAGAATACTTGTTGATAAGGAGTAGAAGTTTAAAGTGTTGGAATATTTTAATAAAAGAAAATGTGCTTTAAAGTATTATTATTATAGTGCTAGTTATGGCTATATGGTATTTTACTCACTTATACATTATGAAATGAGTTACAAATGCAATAATGAGTTTTATTAACTCATATTTGTTTATGGTGGATATAATATGTTTTTATTGCTTGACATTATTGAGAAAGATTATCATTATTTCATAAGTTACAAAAGCTTTTAAGCTTACTTATGTTGCCAATGAATGGATTATGATTTGCCAAGCATACAAGGCCACGGGGTGTGGGTGTGACATAGAAGACAAGA
The DNA here is from genome assembly GCA_033065855.1 of Escallonia rubra. NCBI lineage: Eukaryota > Viridiplantae > Streptophyta > Magnoliopsida > Escalloniales > Escalloniaceae > Escallonia > Escallonia rubra. Next base: position 720,009 of record JAVXUO010003019.1, on the reverse strand, counting down.
AGTCACCATGCTTCCAAACTTAGTGTTTTCTAATTTACTATCACAATGTATTTTTCTATATATCTATACTATATATTTTATACTTGGGCAACGTGATCGTGGACTGGTTCATTCCGTCTTCCTTTGGACGTGCACATGGAGGAGACATAGCTGCGTCAATGAGTTTTATCTTGGAGACTTTATCGTCAACACCTGAATGCAGGGAGGCGATAACGTCTTTACGACAGTGACTCTGTCACGACTCTCACGGACGAGCTATTTTATATCATTTTACTACTCTAGATTACATAATTTTATCAAGAGTTCATACATAATTACTTTTAATTATTTATTATTATTTTGCTGTATTTAATCACCTAGTGTTGCTAATATTTTTGTTGTGAAAAATACAAATCAAAGCCTAGAATTTTTCAACAGCTAAAGACGTTATTGGTTTTAATTTGTATAGCTTTAAACTTTTATTTCTAGAGAAAAAAAGAAGAAGAAGAAGAAAATCACGAAATCCTTCTCTGTTTTCATGGAACGAAAGCACTTTTGTTTGCTTGGAGGAGTTCTTTTTCTCCTTCATTGTTTTCCAATCCTCTTCTTTCATGGAAGGAGGAGGTGGTGGTTTCAGGTTCTTATGGGGCCAGGAGAATGTGAAGAACAAAGGAACACTGGTTTCTTTCGATAGGGTTTTGAACTTTCCTTCTCGTAATGGTGCCAGGGGCGGAACTACATATGTACGGGGGGGGGGGGGGGGGGGGGGCTAATGTCACTACAAGAAAACCGGCTTATGCCTACGGTACAGTACCGTAGGTATAGGTGCCATGTCCCGTAGGCATAGCCTATCCCTACGGTACTCTACCGTAGGGAGAAGTGGCGATGCCCTAGATCTATGCCTACGGGATTTAAGGTTATGCCTACGGTTATACCGTAGCCCACTTATTCCCAGCTATACCTACGGTACTACCGTATGCCTACGGTACTACCGTAGGCATAGCTGTATTCTTATTTTTATTAACGAGCTATACTACCGTAGGCATAGCTGTATTCTTTTTGACAAATAACGAGCTATGCCTACGGTACTACCGTAGGCATAGCTCGTTATTTGTCAAAAAAAATATTTCGAAAATCATTTCCATGCTACCACTGTAACAATAATCCTATGCACCAAATTCCATACAAAAGCGTAAATCTCAGCAGTTAATTTCAAAAGCCATCCTAAAATCTCCATATCATAATCATGTCCTATATAGTTGATACTACATACATCCACCCACATTAGTTGCGAACCACACACAACTCATGAAAACTAGTCCTCATTAGCAGGGCTTGCATCTTGCTCCTCGCCATCATAACCATCCTACTCAGCTTATGAACCTATCACCGGCCAAAGGCCAGATTCAACAATAACTCAATCCCAATACCAGTTTACAAGACCACCAAAAACCACTTTCCGAATCAACCCCAGAGAAGTAATTGCAGATCAAACTACTAAAGGAGGAGAGAGAGGAGAGAGAAAGTGAGACTTTTCCAATCCAAATATTTTGACAGAAATTCTGATGTGACCACATATGTCATGGTAGAGGCATTAGACTACCAAAGGCATCAGCATACCAGCCCTTTAGCAGTGGGGAGAGAGGACAGGGAGCCTTATTTCAGCATACCACCCCATAGACTCAATGGAAATCCAATTCATGAAAACTTTGGACAAATGCCTTATTTCAGCAGCCTCTCTCCCTCACCCCCACACATCAACACCCTCATGCACACCTACAATGTATCAAGTGGCACACACATCATTCCCAGCAGATTTCCCCCTATCCCTTACACATCTACACATACCAAAAATTCACGCACTCCCGCTGCCACTAGGGCAGCCCCTTCTCACACCCACATCACCATTTCGCCCTCACATCTCACACACAAAACACCACGCACCTGCTGCCACACACAGCTTCCCTTCACCCATCAACACCCGCAAATATATACACACAATCACCCAAACACTCACACAATATACAGCATATTCCCCCATTTCCCCTCACACACACAACACACTTTATATGCCCAAGCGCACACACACACTAACACTAACACATCAGCAGCATCCCCTTATTGCTGCTTTTTTCCCCTTTCCTTTTAACCCCTTTCACACACACAAAACACCACAAACACACCTCACACAGTACTTCCCTACGACAGTCCCCCTTCCCCTTCCGTTTTCACCTCTACACATGCACAAACACCCGCACAGCATATCACCTTTTGCAATTCAAATAATTCATAACTTAAAAAAAAAATACCAAGCACAAGAAATATACCAGTAATATGACAATTCATAACTAACTACAGTAGTGTCTCCAGTCTATAGCCTATTTTATACTCAAAACGATAGCAATGACAATCCAATTTTAGGTGCTAAAGTAGGGGGCTATATTTACAATCGCACTATGCTACATACGATGAGGTGCGTACCTTACAAAATGGCCTATGTTTGCAAAAGCAATCTCCCACTTCAAGGTTACCTCTTCACGCCCACCTGTAAAATAACCGCAAATTGAATTCTAGAGAACAAAATCGCAATAAAAAAAAAAGTTGGATTTCACCCAACTTCTATAGATGATAACTTCTCTACCGAACAATTTAATTAGAAGATACAGAATTGAAACCGAAATAAAAGACAAGGGGGAATTGTTTCACCATAGTTCATCAGCAAACATGCTGGGCTCTCTCAAAACAAACAATGCAAACTACAAATCGGCAAGTAATGTATCAAACAGGATCCCACTGTGAATTTTCAGAAATGGATTGCTTCCAAGCATCACACTCATCAACTATCTAGCAAAACCATTTGCACGCAACTTCTAGTTCCTTCCAAATGCCCAGACTCGGCTAGCCATCTATTTGACACCTATCTGTGCATAAACCAAGAACCCAGCCACCACAACGATCTCTAAAGACTTTGTCTCTACAAAATGGATACCTTCTCAATGTAAAGATTTTTGAGTATTCCATCCAAATCACGTAAACATAGCATTTAAAACTCACCATCAAACATGAGTATCTAATATTCCTAAGTAACACCAAAACCAATCTAATAATCCAAGAGAAATTTTTCCAAGGAAATTATCAAATTAGAGACACAGAGATGAAGAAAGTAAAATTCTGAGACCTTAACTTATCTGAGGTGGTAGATCGAGTCGGCGGTAGATGAAATCTGAAAATCGAAGCCCTAACTAAGCTCAGTGATGGAGGCGACGTGGTAGATCGAGATCGGCGGTAGATGAAATCTGAAAATCGAAGCCCTAACTAAGCTCAGTGATGGAGGAGACGTGGTAGATTGAGATCGGCGGTGACCTGGTAGATAAAGATCAAAAGATTCTTCCAAAATTGATCGGGAGGAGCAAGAAAATGAAAGGCGAGGAGAAGTGAAACCTGGTGGATAGTTATGGGGGCGACGGGCGGGGCTGGAGCATGTGAACAGATGCGAAGAGATCCAATTTGAGATTTCAACTCAGGATATCAAGATATAAAAAGCTTCTTTTACTCTAATTTGGTTTATAAGACGACGGTAGTGCTTCTACCGTTGGTACACATGCACATAAACCTACGGTACCGAGAGCACTGTGGGCATACTCGTGGGGACATCTCATATTTGTTGTAGTGCGTGGTTGGAGAGGGATAACCATAGCAAAAATGTTAATTGAATGCAAAGAAATTACCTGCTCTTCATTATGAACAATCCTCAATCTTAGAGATCCCAGTGATGTATTAACTTGTTGAAGCTGTTTTGCTAATGCCTGCTTCTCAGAAAGAAGAAAACTCTGTCCCTGCTTTGTCTTCACACTTTCAGAAACCAACTGGAGCACGTAAACCCACAACAAAGTCAGCAACTATCCAGCCCTAGCAGCCAATTCATTTACCAGGCATATTAACAAAAGTAAGAGCAAGAAGACCTTGATGTTATAATCATCCCTCTCAGCCACCTGCTGCAAAAGATGCTGGTTTTGTGTCTGCATATCTTCATATGCTTGACCAATAGTCTGTATAGAGAAAAGGAAGCAAAGAGAAGGATGAGGAAAGGGGAGGATGGGCAAGAACAAGATGCCATCTGTCAAAAAAGTAAAACAGTACCAAACAGCAAAACAAGCTAAACAAAACCGAAGCAAGCACAGTTATGACACCTCAATCTCGGAAATATATGTCTCTGCCTCTCCATCTTTTAGTTTAATGGCTTCTGTAATCTCCAAGAGCTCCCTGTAGACGAATCGACGCAAGAAGTAATGTCAAATACAGATCCAAATGGCAACAGGTGGTCGGAGGGTGAACTACATCAACACAAAGAATTCAAATTTCAACCAACAGTAGCAGTATCTATGTCGATAAACGTACGGAGAGTTTGCAAAGCTAGCATAGCAGCGCAAGAGCTCTATACTTCATCCTTTTGTAAAGTAGAACTTAAATCCAGAAGATTTTCTATCCTTTTTACTGATTAAAAAATACAAAATGCGTAATTAGAATCTCATACAGCAGTTAAAAAGAGACAAAGATAATGGGTCATACCATTGAAACAAGATGAGTAACTAGATCGGACGACTGTGATTGGGCTACAGCATGCCTGCTGTAACCCTAGCCACAGCAGATGATCCGGATCCACCAAAATGGTCTTATCTCAAAGCGAATCTCCAAAAAAGAGGTCCCACGTGGGCCACCCACTGCAGTGGTCCCCAACTTGGGCTAACCCCTTCAAGAACAATGCCCTTGCATCACATCATAGATGTCTCAATATCTATCCTAAATCATAAAGTGGTTTCGCAAAGGAAGCTAAAAAAAATCATAGATGGCTCCATATCTAACCTAAATAATTCTATAAAGATTATTATCATTCACCAAAGCATAAGTAGTTAAAAGCAAATTTGCTACCATCTGAACTTTAAGAGTTCGAAACAACATGTGTATAGTTCCATTATGAGTAATGTGGGTTATTTAAAGGGACAGGAAAATGACATTGACTGGCTGGTGTCCCAATCTAGAAGATCAAATCATTCTATTCAGCACCCTCTTTCTGCAGTTTGAAGCATGTAGCATAGTGTATAGAATCTAAACTCTCCTATGGAGCTTCCAGCAATTTTTCTCCATGAACCCGGAAAGTTCTTGTTTACAAGTGAATTCAGTGTCAAATTGGGATCAGGGTCATGCTTTCGTGAAACAATGACTCGATTAAAGCAGGAACCACAGGATCCAAAAAAAGAAAAGAAACACAAATAAAGAAAAGCAAGACACTATATCATGAAGAATGATTCCATAAACAGTTAGTCTAGCTACATGATCAAGTAGTCCGAGTCAAAAAACGCTCGCCCAACCATCATGATCCATTTTCCCTTGCCATGAACTATACGTTGAACCATCATCAACCAATAGTCATTAGTAGATAACGTGTATCAGTCTTAGCACGTTATTTTGGTCATTGCACTATTCCTCATTAACGTTGATTGTCATAGACTCAAACAGTATAATCCACAAGTAGCAATATGATGGTAACTTATTCTGTAAACTCTTCTTCCTACCATCATCCATAATTAAATCAAGCTAAAGAGATAAGGCGTTAAGCTGATCTTTGGAGGGATTCCACAAAGCACAATGACGTTTTACACCTCAAGATTGCATCATCCATTAGATGGTAAGTTCGCACGTAGAGGCATCGCCTCAAAAGACCAAGACAATTCATCACCAAAACACACGATACAGATACAACAGAATAAATAATTCCCAGATCCTGCTGAAATCAAACACGAACCTTAACAGCAATTGCACGCAAATACTTTGCACGATGCGCCCCTGAAGCCGATGCCCATTCTCTCCCTCCGTTCCGTGCCAGCGCTCTCCGAGCAGCCTCCACAGCAATATCCACATCCTCGGCAGTAGCTGCCGGGATATCCCCTGATACAACACATATCACAAAAGTCCCCCCAAGTCAGAGCGAGATTACAAATCCTAAAATCATTACTATTTTTCCATAAACATTTTAACCAAATGTCCAAATAAATTAGTAAAATAACATTAAAAAACCACTGGTTACTTTCTCACCGCAGGAAACCAGGTGGCGCAATGTTGTTGAACTGTGCCTTACTAGTGAAATCTTAATTTGGAACAAGATTTTATAGAACCAAGTGAGGGCCACCAGGCTGAAATTGCACGAATGACTTACAAACGTCGACATACTAACACACAAACATAGATACGCTGATACACTAGAAGCTACACAATAACTTAATCCAAAATCATATTGAAATCCACAATGGAATTTTACTGAATTATGCGAAAACATAGATACGCTGGGTTAGGTACCGATGATTTGCTCGGTGGCTGGGTTGATGATGGGGATGCGGGTCTTGCGGACAGGCTCTCTCCAGTTGCCGTCGATGAAGAGCTGACGGGAAGGTATCAGGATCGCCATCATTCACACACTAAGTCACACTCACTCACCACACACTTCTGCTTCTCTCTCTCTCTCTCTCTTTTTCTATTCACTCAATAGAAAAAGAACATATTATCATAACATTTCATTTTGAAGAAGTCTACACTATTAGCATGAAAGTTAACAGGAGCAAAAGGATGAAAGTTAGCAGGATCAAAAGGAAGAAATCACGACAGGAGGGCAAATAGTTACCGAAATGGCGAAATGACAAAAGGCAGGGTTTGCCCGCGGTCGATTCCCTCGTCGACGTCTCTGGCAGAGGGATGTCGGCCGGTGCTGTGGAGTCTTCGTCGGTCACTCGCCGCCGTTGCCAACTCGCCGGTCACACGCCGTCGCCGGTCCTCTCTCGAATCTGGAACAGAAGGAATAAAATTTGCCGATCTTCTCTCGGCTATCTTGATTCGAGGAAGAGAGAGAGAGCCAGAGAAACCCTTTGTGTTGTGTCGCCGTCCGGCCGTCGCCCGTCGGCCAGAGAGGGATGCGAGAGAGAGTGGGTCAGTCGCTGTGAGACATTCCGGATGGTTTTGAACTGGAAGTACGAATTTTCAGGTGAGGGAGGATTTTCCTAGCGCGGGGATGGTGATGAGAGATTGTTGGTCGACTGATCCCCTACCCACAACCAAGCTCTTTCTGATTTCGACCCAATTCCCACGGCCGTTTCACAGATGCAATTGGTTCCAATTTCGAGAAGATGCAATGGCCACCGTCGGTCTAAGGAGACTTCTATCTACGGCTCCGTGTGAGCCGTAGGCAATTTCGTCACTATAGCCAAGTTTTGTTGTAGTGTGCACCCCCTCAGATTTTGAAAAAAAAAATATATATATATAGTTTTTTTTTTCACTCGCGACTTTCTCTCTCTCTCTCCTCCTCCTCTCGGCTCTCTCTCAGTTCCCGTCGACGGTCGACCTCTCACCGTTCCTGGCCATTGGACATGGCACGGCAGTCGCCTCACCTTATGCCTCACAATCACCACTCACCGGTCACAGGGCCTTTCAGTCACCGCCCACCGGTCATCGGTCACGGTCTCAACTCTCATGGACGGCGGTCAAACTGTCGAAGCCCCGAAGGCCCTCCCCACCCCAACTCCGGCCAGATCTCACCTAGATCTACCGTTTATGAGCCGGCGGACGAAGTGACGAACCTCAGTCACCGGTCACGGCGCCTGAAATTCAAACAAATCTGAGCCTCGGTCAGACAGTCACCGGTCACGGACGGCGGTCGCTGTCACGGCCTGACCAGTCACCAACTCCGGTCTCCGGCCACTGGCAGATCTAGCCTCGTCTAAGGTTCGAACTTCGAATTAGTCTAACTCTAAGAATTCTGTAATCTGTTTCTTTCTTCTTGTCAGAAATCAACAGAATACTAAAGGCTGTAACTTGTAAGCTCTAATAGTCTAATGTTTGTAACTATACAACACTTTCAGACCATCAAGGTTCCGCGCCTACGAGCCGGACGAACTGACGAAACCTCAACCGACGAACGATCTTCTTCAGTCTTCACTCCACCGGCGGCGAAGAACCCACCACCAGCGACATTGTGACAACGATGTCATTCTGATTTCTGAGGACTGAGGTCAGCGTGCATTTTGAACAATTTATTTTGCTATTGAGAATTGATTATTTGATTAATACTTTTAGGTTGTTAGTTGTGCATTTGATAATTTAGATTATTAATTGATGCTTTATGGCTGTTAATCGTGCATTGAGCACTTGAGAATTAAGATTGTTGATGGAGGATGGGACCCAATTAGATTTTTACCCTATTTGAGCATTGATTATTTGATTGATAATTTTAGGTTGTGTTACTTGTGCATTTGAAAATTGAGATTATTAATTGCTGATTCTAGGTTGCTAATTGTGCATTGAGCATTTGAGAATTGAGATTGTTGATGGAGGATGGGACCCAATTGGATTAAGATATCGGATATGTGATTTAGTTGAATGGTGGGTTGAAATTAGGTTAATTAGGTTAACGCGATAATGAAACATGACTGGAAAAGTAAAAGAATAAAATATTTGTAATTAACTAGGTTATTTGATTGATAATTTATGGATTGATACTTAAAATAAAATATATATTGTTTTAGAATGGAAAGGTTCTTTCAAATAAAAAAAAGCAAAGGCGGAAAAATTATTGCAGTCTAATAAGAATGAGTGTAGAAATCAAGATACTACTACAACAGTAATAGTATTGCAAATGATAGCTTGGTTTGTTACATCGAAAAAAAATGTCTTCAAAACTATTGCAAATGAGACTATTATCAAACGCTACCAATTTTCGGCGCCTCACCGAGTAGTTATTTCGTGTTTTCATTTGTAAACAATGAAATGTGTATTTTGTATTCTCTTCTTTTATGTTGTAAAGAATCTTTAGTGGCTCTAAACTTAATAAGACCTTTTAGATGCTTTTCAGTATGTTTTGTGTATTATCGAAAAGTGCACTTTGTTTTTATATGCTATTTTACTTATAAAAATATTTATCTCCTTCGATATATTTTTAGCACCTCCTGGGATGAAATCGTGGTTCCGCCACTGGCTGGTGCGCAAGTAATTGGTGGCCATGAAGGTGGCAACTCCGTTTCTTAGCCGATGGATTCGAGCCTTGTTCATACTCTGATCAAGGGGATAATTGTGATGGTGGGCGGGGCAATGATTATGACACTAATGAAAGGACTTAGAATTGGATTGCCATGGGTCAAGAACAACAGCCATTGTCAATCTACTGCAATTCCTACAGATCAACACCAAACCCTAAATTTTGATATCTGCGATTTTGATATCTCAATTTTCAGCCTCCCTCTATATCTCTCTTTTGACCAGCCGTGTCAAGCAGCAGATCTATGGCCGGAAAAGGAGAGCGACCCGCGATCGGGATAGATCTCAGCACCACCTACTCGTGCGTCGGCGTGTGGCAGCACGACCAGGCCAAGATCATCACCAACGACCAGGGCAACAGGACTCCGTCTACGTCGCCTTCACCGACTCCGAGAGGATCATCGGCGATGTGGCGAAGAACCAAGTCGCCATGAATCCAATTAACACCGTCTTCGGTACAACGTTGCTGGCTATTACGAATGGTGAAGACGCTGGAGCATGTGATGAGGATGCTTATAGGAGTAACAGAAAAGCTTCTGGGAGACGATAGAGGAAATCAAGGGACAATAAAGAAACCTAGGATACAGACAAAGGCATGGCTGAAGAAACCAAAAATAAAAAAGAATGGCAGATCAACTCATCAACAGGGCCTGGCATGTTGGGCCACTTATTTGACTCTGAACAAGATTGGAAGGAGATTGAATTTCATATTAAATGGAAAGGCCCGTGTGGGTGTTCAAGGCATTGCTTGGATTGTGCCCTTGTGTAAACTGCGTGGTATCTCTGTATAATGGTAGAGGTACAAGGCTTTAAAGAGCAGGGGATGCCAAGGTCGCATGTTGGCACTTGGTGCAAAAGATCATTTATGTTTGTCGTAAAAATCAGCTAACACTACAAAACTGAATACCGGGATGATACTGTGATATTTTCATATCACGTTGAGGTAAGTTCTAACTTATAATTAGCTAAGTTGCACATTTGATACCTCCATATGTATGGAAATAAAATGAGTAAGAATATCGGCATGAATTGTGTTTTTAATTAGAACGATAAAAACTTTGAAATGTAAATGGAAATTGGGGCATACACTGCACATGAGGTTCAATTGTGTTCGCTTACTATTAAGATCATTATGGTATGCCCGTTAGAAGACTAATAATAGTTCTAAAGTTTTTTTTTAGATAGTAGCATCCCTACAAAGATGTAAGATTATCGAGAATTGGTAGTTTCTTCTTTTTTTTTCTAATCGAGAGTTGGTAGTTTCACATGTTAATCAAGTAATATGAAATGCAGTCATATTGCAAATTAGAAATTAAGAATTTAGGGATTATCTATTACTCTGTGCTTGTGCTAAGTTGTATTAGCATAGATCTTGTGTTGTTTGTGGCCCCTTTTATCTAGTTATTTGAATTGACACTATGTGACATAGTGTGGTTCCTTGCTAATTTGGTTCCTTGCTAATTACATGCAATTGATTTTTTGAGTTACTAATTTTGGTAGCGTGATGGTTAAAGGTAACTGATTTGACTTCTAGTATCAAGGCACTATTGTGAGACGGTATGTGTCTATTCGGTCTTGTATGAAGTATAATTTTTTTATTTGTTGCGAATTTTCCAAGACTTTATCTTTGAACTAATGAACTCATTTTCTAATATCAAAAATTACGTGACAGTTAGCATTCACGACCACTATAACGGTCGTATTTAAAAGGGAAACTTTTCGTTTGGTAAAAATATTTAAAAATAATACTAATAACAATAAATAAAGTGAACTTTTGCTAGATATTTTGTGTGTATCGGATTCAAAATTTAAAGTATTAGTTTGATATGTTTTGGAATAAATTAAATAGTTTTCAAAAGGTTTATTCTAAAGTAAATAAAAACTTGATATTTAGATTTAGTGATACCATGTTATGACCTTTTCAGAACATAATATTTAGTGACAATAGCACAGATGCCTTTACTTGCAGATTATTACGTTTGTGTTATAAGTAGTTGTATTTTGGATAATACCTATACTTATTCCTTTTTAATTTTTGACACATGGTTTTGGTTTGAAAAAAAAGAGAGAATTTTTAAGATTTTACATATAGAGTTATAGTTTAGTAAACCACCTAAAGTCAGTGATTGTGGAGTTCTCTCTCAAGAGAGAAATATTTTCATGAGATTATCGGCTTTTGTAAAACAAGCAACTTAAAGCTGATTTTATTTTGCTGAGTGTGTCTATGAAATAAGTTGTTTGATAAAATTATGGAAATCCTTATTTCAATGTTAAATTCTTTGATAAATTCATGACTGCGAAATGTGGGGGGTACATAATTTGAAGATAATTATGATTTCTTGAGTCATGTATATACAAAGAAGATTACCGACATAAAGAACATCTATATATAGTATGTTCTTAATTTTAAGTCTATTTTAGCATGTCGCGTGCATGTACGCACACGTTGTGAGATTTTGTAATATATCTCATGCATGTATTTCTGTTTCTAGCACTTAGCTTTGCTAGCTTGGATCTCTAGGCATGTATGGTTGTTCTGTATAATTGAGCAAAAATCGTGGAAGAAGAAGGAAAAAAAATTTGCAAAGTGGATGTTGCCAAAGTCTAGCGATTGAAATTATACTTTGGTAAAGATGTTAAATCATGATAACCGAAATCTTTGAATTTTGATTATCTTGAATTTTTTACATTTTCATAGTTGTGGTACTTATATGGCATCTAAGTTTCTAAAATATGAATTGCGTTGAAATTTTGATATTTTAAGTCTTGGATACCAAATATTTGTCGCAAATTCGAAATTATATTTGCAAGTGGATTTTATCTAACTTTTACAAAGCTTGAGACTTGAAATTCAAAATTCTTGAAACTTATCAGAGGATTTTTATGAAGTTGGTATTGATGTGAGATTATGTTATACGAAGCATGATGCATGTTGAGGAAAATGTGGCTCCTAATAGATGAAAGACTACTGGTCACTAGGGCTGTAAATGAACAAAGTTGTTCACGAAAAGCTCGTTGTTCGTTCTCTCAAAAACTCGTTCATGTTCGTTCATGTAATAAGTGAACCGAACACGAACATAAATTTAGGACTCGTTTATTAAACGAGCCGAGTTTGAACATAATGATGCTTGTTTATTTATGTTCGTGAACAAGAGGGCTCGTTTATTTAACAAGCCGAACACGAGCCGAATTCTTTTATCTGTTCATTTACTATTTACAGTATTTTAATACCTACACAAAAATATCTATGCATTGGGAAGTGGTGTTGGCTCTCGACGAACTCGAGCCGAGCTCAAACATGCCAAAATTTAAACGAACCGAGTTCGAACACACCCATGTTCGGCTCGAACTCGATTCGTATACACCCCTACTGGTCACAATATATTAAAAGACTAGTTCCTAGTAGTAGACTATTGATCAAAGGTTTGATTCCTAGTAGTGAGGCTACTGACTAGTATCATTTGATACTAAGCGAAGTGGATGTTACCACTGAAACTTGATTTACTTGATGAGATCCATATGCTACTTCGATGTGCACTATTGGGCCCTTAAAATTCTGCAGACTTGAGATACTTCATCGATGAAGAAAAAATAAGTTATAGAGGCTTCATAAAAGTTGCGCAACTTGCCTCGGGACTAGCAAAGATGCTAGATCTTTTTTCACCTGAGGCGGATATGGTGAGCCTACAGGGAGTCACCGGTAGGAGTAACCCATCCTTTGTGATTGGAGATCCCATGAAGAAGGTTCAATGGGTAGAAACAACCCGTAGAGCGTGACTCGTGATAAAAGTAGCACCCTTATGTTAATAGGAGAGTGTCTCCTCCCCATCCGTACGGTGCTTGTGCTACTTAGTGTGACGTCCAGTAAGGGATTTAGCCTGAATGAGCCCGAGGGGAATATTTTCGCGAGGTACATGTCACACATACCCTTGGAGGACTCACCTAAATGAGAGTGGTCGTGAGGCCGCGACTATGGGAACCATGAGCCATTCCCTAAAGACTCTCATGAGAATCAAGATAAGAGCGCATGGCCATTAATAGCGCTAACCCGCGAACTAAGTCCCATATCAGTATTGTGCGTGTGACAACTAAAATTTGGCCAATGGACCTAATTCAAGGCGTAGTCTATTACGGCTCTCTCAAATGAAAGTTGTCGACACTAAGTATTGGTTCAAGCCCAGAAGGCACCAACACCTATTGCACAGTACAAGTTGCTCATCTTATTTATGTATTTTCTATTTTTACTTTTCGAGTTTATAATGTTCGAGAACCACAACTTTATTTTGCAAAGGAGAAAAATAAGTAATATAATAAAGAAAAAAGGAGGTTTATGAATTTATCGTGATTTTCTTTGATATAGTTTTAAATGCTTTAAATTTTGGAATTGTGAGACTTTATAAACATTTCATTAGTGACTCTTCAAGTATTTTAAATTATCATTTTATTTTATCAAAATAGTGGGGGATTGTTGAAATATTTTAATAAAATAAAATGCGCTTTAAAGTATTATTATTATAGTGCTAGTTATGGCTATATGGTATTTACTCACTTATACATTATGAAATGAGTTACAAATGCAATAATGAGTTTTATTAACTCATATTTGTTTATGGAGGATATAACAAGTTTTTATTGCTTGACATTATTGACAAAGATTATCATTATTTCTTAAGTTACAAAAGCTTTTAAGCTTACTTATGTTGCCAATGAATGGATTATGATTGGCCAAGTATATAAGGCCATGGGGCGTGGGTGTGACATAGAAGACAAGAAGTCACCGTGCTTCCAAACTTCGTGTTTTCTACTTTACTATCACAATATATTTTTCTGTATATCTATACTATATATTTTACACTTGGACAACGTGATCGTGGACTGGTTCATTCCGTCTTCCTGTTGGACAACGTGATCGTGGACTGGTTCATTCCGTCTTCCTGTGGACGTGCACATGGAGGAGATATAGCTGCGTCAATAGATTTTATTTTGGAGACTTTATTTGCCGTCAACACTAGCACGTAGGGAGGCGATAACGTCTTTACGACAGTGACTCTGTCACGACTCTCACAGACGAGCTATTTTATATCATTTTACTACTCTAGATTACATAATTTTATCAAGAGTTCATACATAATTACTTTTAATTATTTATTATTATTTTGCTATATTCAATCACCTAGTGTTGCTAATATTTTTGTTGTGGAAAATACAAATCAAAGCCTAGAATTTTTCAACATAAAGCAACTGAGCAAGTTGTGGCTTAAACAAAGGAGACGGTGAAAAGGAATAAAAAGGGTCAGATGCGATTTTGGCTGAAAGAAAGGAGATCGTGGGGCTAAAATTTATGAGGGCTAAACAGTTATTCTTATTCCTTTGGCCAGTAGATTATTTACATCTCATTATGTTTATAAACGAAAATTCAAGAATTCTAGAAAAATGGATTGATACTTTGGAGGGCATAGACCCTATTAATCGAATCCTATTATATACAGCATAGATAGATATGAGTAAGAACAGGAATGTGTTAGTACTGAAGTAGTGCTAAACTGCTAGTGGATTAGTGGGTTAGTGTTGAACTATTAGTGGATTAGTGGACTAGTGCTGAATTCTTAGTGGATTAGTGGGTTAGTGCTGAACTGTTAATGGATTAGTGGACTAGTGCTGAACCCTTAGTGGATTATTGGTTCCTGTTTTTATGTATTTATCTGTTAGTCTTTGCTCTATACATAAAGAGCAACGATTGTAAGTTCTTTTGTAGAAGTGTGAGCAATAAATTTATCCATCTTCCCATTTGATTTGTGTTACTCCACTTCTATATGTGTGTGTCATGCATTCCCATTAGAACTTGAACTCTTAAGGTTAGTGTGCTCTCAATGTCCCCATATCTATTCCACCGTCACAGCAGACATGTTTCTTCCACTAGAAGAAAAAAGCATTTTAGTGACGGATGAAAATCCTTTACCAAAAATGACTTTTATCAAGGAAGTATCCCCAACACACATCTGTTGCTAATTCTGAATTTTTTTTTTTTTTTTCATTCCTCTCATATTTTTTAATGCCTTTGAAATGAGGAAACCCTAACTAACCCCCCTCTTCTTTTGTTTCTGTGATTAGCCGCACAACTTCCACCCCCCCCCCCCCCCCCCCCTCCCCCAGTACCCACCTCCGTGCCCACTTCCTACGCCACCTACCGCCCACCTTTTAGCTACAAAGCTTGGATACGGTTTCCTGATCGGAGATCTGTAGATCACAGACGGTATCTCCCTATGGCCTTTTGCCTCTGAAAGTGTCCCCTCTCTCACCTCAGCCCCCCACCTCCAATGCCACCTACCCCCGCTGCCGCATGCCGCCACTCTGCTGTTGCCGCCCCTCCTCGAGTGGCACTGCTCCGCTGTCTCCATCAAAACAACGCCTCCACCATGCCACTAAGGTTGAATCATAATCAAGTGGAGAAGTAGAACTTATAGAATAAGTGGAACTTTGTGTTTTAAAGGGGGGCCATAATACTGAACCGTTTTTTAAGCTTCTTCTCTGGGCATATTTAGTCTCTTTTCTATTTGATAAAGTTCCATACTTGTTGTATACATCTTCACACATTCGTCGTAACTAAGATGAATTTGGTATCTGCGTTTGGTCATGTATTTCTAGTTAGTTTTATTTCTACCCAAGTTAGTATATCTTTTAAGTTGCAAATTTACCCCATAGTTTTTAGGCCCATTACCGGAAATTATTGGTGTTGCATTACCTTGTCATCTATCAACATAATTGGGATAATAAGTTATGATTGAGAAAATACTTCCATGAAAGAGTTGGTCTGTCCCTATTGGAATTATTCAAGAGCCCACCAAAATGCATTTGGATTAGCTATGCCTAGAATGAAGTATATCTCCCTACTCTTATTTCCATATCATTCTGCAGAAATCTGGTAGGTTTGAAAGACGAAATTAATTTGTTATTGATCTGATAGGTGCAGAAAAGGGAATACATATGCCCATAGAAGTTCGTGATTGATCCCATTGTGTCTGTATTTGATCGGATGTTCTGTGGAAGATCCGAAAGTTCTGACAGTGAAAGGGGCTACATGTTAGGCGGAGCCTCTTTGCCTGGTTCTGACCCCACCCCGTTGAGGCATCTAGGAGGAGGTAATTAAAATGACTCTCTCCATGCCAATTTATTCATATCTTTGCACGGAGTAGTACCGATTTGGTTTATGTGAGAACTATGATTTGAGTTACCTATTTGTAAGGCAGCAACGAGAGTTTGAATTAAGTGTTAGAAGAACAAGTCATTAAAACAAGAGGGGTTAGTCACCTGATAATAACACTACGTAGGCTGAGCGATTACACCAGCATTTGCAGATATCAACTGTTTCTCTTCTTCGTTCTTACTTTTAATTTCATGATTTCCACTACTCTTCGTGTTCATCACCTTTTCATTATTTTGTTGTCAACTAGTTCCTCAATATCCAAAAGACCAATTCCAATCCTCAAAAACTATGTTATAAACTTGATCAGTTGAAGTAGCTAGTAACTGGTCATGAAATTTGCAGGTAAAGCTCTTTGTGTTTGTATGGAGCATTAATTCCTAGGAATAGACAATGCTAAATATTGCTATTAGGGCAGTGGTGTCATGGATTTGCTTGTTGTAACGGCTCACATTTTTCTTGCTAGTAAAGGGTGGTAATTCTTACATCATGGGGCAAAGCGTGTCATGGATTTGCTTGTGAATTAGAAATAGGATTTGGCGGTTACGGCAGTTGCAATATGTTGTCTTCGAGAAGATGATATGTGAAAGAAAGAATTTCGGAAATTCACATCTAGCATTCTTAATTTCATTAGTTTTAAGCTTTCGGTATCATTTTGTTGGAAGAAAGTTCTTGGCTTATATCTTTTATGTTTCGATGAAACTTGTATTTTTGTTTTGAAATTTGTACAATGTTCACTATTATATGTAGTGAACATCTAATTTTGGTAGTTGAGTCTTGGGTGTTAGGCGGTGGTGTATAATTTAAATCTTATTGGTATTACTTGAAATTTGGAAAAGAATGAATGCTAGCCTAAAGAATGAAACTGTCGTTAGAGTGGTTGACTATTACGATTAATGGTCGATGAAAATATGTTTGATTAATAAAAATATAAAAAAACAGTTTTTTTTTTTTTGGCTTTTACCTACACACATATTGTGATGGAATAATGTCACTAAAAGTATTTCAAATGAATTAGATGTGGTTTTTAGCGATGGAAATATGTCGCTAAAGGCTTCCTTATGTTGAAGAGATATACTTTTAGTGACTGACAATAGACTTTTAGCGGCGCACTGTTCGTTGCTAAAAATGTCATTAGTGTAATGACTTTTAGCTTCGAAATTCAGTTGCTGAAAATGTCCAACTATTAGCAACGGATAATCCGTCGCTAAAGGTCCTTTTTTTATTTATTAATTTGCAAAAAATCACGAAAATGGAAAATTAAGGAAAATTCTTTTACCGATGAAAAATTTCCGTCGTTAAAGGTATTTTTAATTCCGTCGGTGAAAGTTAGATTTTACCAAATTCTCAGGCCTTTTTCCCTACGAACTATTAGGGACAGCGACGGACAATCCGTCCCTTAAAGCCTTTACCGACGGAATTTCTCCTTTTGGCGACTGAAAATTCCGTCGCTAAAAGTGAATTTTCTTGTGGCATTCCTCAGCCCAACCCTTTATGTTTGCTCGCCCATATCACGTATAATGCTGCCTCCTACTTGCAACCAAGCAGAATAAGGCTACAGGTAAGTCACTCTTAGATGCTTGTTGAGAGCGTGTAACAATAACCTCTCAAGTTACTTATTCTCATGATTTCATTTATAAGTTCTTTTAAATTCTTGAATATCACCGAATTTTGGTTATTTAATTATTATACACTTAGAAAAATATGAAAAAGGGAAAATAACTTAGATTCTTAAGCTCATGGAATTTTTTTTTTAGTGATTCCAATTGCTAAATATGATATCATTTTCCTGCTTGCCATAAAGACAAAATAGTAGTTTGTTGAATTACTAAATTTTATTTTTTTTGGCCATTATTTCGTGAAGTGCATACATATGCACAATTATGAAATTACATTAAGCTGATGAAAAATATATTAAGTGATGCAGGTTGTTAAAAATGATGACATCTTCCCTGCTTTTCATAAGGGCAAATTAGTAAATTTAGATATTACTACACAGAGACATAATTATGCAAGACATTATAGAAGAATATAAGTATACATATTAGTGATGACAATGCAAATGCGGTGAATCAACCTAATTAATATTATTGTAACTGGAAACATAAATTTGTTTTCTGGATGAGATTTTTTCCCAGTGTATACCCCTGGTTTCACTTTGAACCAACTTAGTAAATTGTGTTATATTTTATTTCTTTCTTTCTAGTTTGAGTCATTGTGTTATTTATGACTTTAAGTAGTGGTTATAAATGCTTTCGTTGCATAAGCTTTAGTACTATATTTTTGGGATATATGAAAGAAGACTTTGAAACTCCAAAAGAAGTGAAAGTCAAGCAGTATTCGCTCTTTTAGACTGTAAGAGTAAGTTTTTGAGGAAATTTATTTTATTCATAAACTTAATGGTTAGTGTACTCTCGTGCACCAACCTTTCAGAGTCATGTTACACACTCTTTGAACCAACAATTTTTGAAATTAGATCTCAAAGAAAATTAGAAATGGTTACTGAATAAGTTGTGATAAGCTTGACAATGAATTTGAACGATAGAAAAGAAAAAAATATAAACAGGTTATAAGAGTTATTTTACCCGTAATTGACAACTAGAAGCACAACAAGTTCCTCCGCTACGGTCAGCTTAGGTGGCCAATGGCAGTAGTTATGGTGGTGGTACTAGCAAGATATCAAATGGTAGATGTGATGATGTGACGGTGGTTTCGACCATATGCAACAATTGTGCGCGTGACAGCTATAATGTAATGGTAGTTTTTTAGCTGGTAGATGGTGGTAGCGCTGGTAGTAGGTTCGTAACAATTGTCGTTCTGTGACGAGCAATGGTCTTGGTGTCGGCATGTAGTGCTACGGTTGTGGTGGTGGTACCCGGAACAATAAAATGGTGGAGTGATGGTATATTCTGATCGTTATATTGATATATAGTTATAGTAGTTGTGGCACTAAGTTGTGCTCGAGCTATTGTTTTAGCAGTGATGGACAAGTTATCTCTAAATCGAGATTGGACAAAACGATGGACGCGACCGGAAAAAGACACTGTAATTTTAAGTTTAGTTCTTTTAAGCAACTTTCCGAAACTAGGAGCTGTGTATCCAGACAAGGTTTCTCCAATATGGAGATCGTCCTAATGGATTACCGGTTTGTAGTCCCATGCTACCAGAATTCTTAACAATTTTTTCCACAGTATTATCATTGGGTCATGTTATTGCAATTTCAGTACTTACAACACAACTACAAACACACCTTGAGTATTGATTTTCATTCTCATTACGCAAGGGCAAAAAACACATGCGAAGTGTTTCTTATGACAGAAAAGTTAAGTTTACGCGTATAGGGAGGTCGAACTTCATATATTTCTCCCAAAAAGACTAAAATATTGTATTACACTGACCATCATATGACCCTGCTAAGGGAGTTGGCATGGTGTCCATGGTGGTACAATGGTGGTGGACGTGGTGGTTATGTGGTGGAGTAGTGCTAGTGCATGAATGTTGTCATGGTTTTGGTACTGATGGTGATAAACTGGGGCATAACTTTCACATGAGGGGGGTGGGGGCACAGCACCTCCCAACTTTTGGAAAAAAAATTCAAGTTTTCTAAATAATAAATATTTATATTCAACAAACTTACAACATTTGTGCCTCCGACAGTCATAATCTTCTCCTTTCTCATTTTTTTGCTCTATCTTCCTCCGACAGTCGTAACTATTGTATTCATATACTTAATAATTTTATTAGCAATACATTTATACAGTAAGAGTTAAGCTTCTTTCATGCAAGATTAGTAATTCGTTGTTGACTAACCTTACCAAGTTAAATAGATCACTATGAATAGTAAAATTAAAATTAAAATTAAATGATTAGCAGCCAAAATAAGCAATTTATTCTCCATTTGACGTATTCAATAGTGATTAACAGTAGTAACGATGATAAACGACTTCCTTCCTCTGTCAACTTTTTTAATACCCTTTTGTCACCCCCCCCCCCCCCCCTCATCCCTCCCTTCTTGGATCCGCTGCTGGTGATAAATTTTTACTTCATACATACATACATACATACATACATATATATATATATACATATATATATATATATATATATATATATAAGCCAAAAAACCATTCAATTTTAAGTGCTTAAATACGTTGTCAAATACTCCATAATTGGTGTATGAGGAACCTAAGGGCCCTTACACTTACCATATTCATTTTCTGTTTTCATTTTCATGATTTTTGTATTCAGTTAGAAAATACGCTCTTGTAATTTTATCATTTTCACCAAAAAAAAATTTATCTACTTTTTCTTACATTTTTTTTTTGTTGGTGAAAGTCAATTGTATTGATCTACTTTTTTCTTACATTTGATTACATTTAGATGAACAAAGCCAAAACACCTCAGAGGTATTTTCAGTTTTTTGTCACTATTTGAGTAATTTTATCCAAAACAAAAATAGAAAATGGTAAAAGTACACAAAAATAAAAATAAAAATAATATTTTTTTTATCATCATTGCAAAAAAAAAAAAAACAAATGTGATAAACTTACGGGCCCAAAAATAATTGTCTATACAACGGGCTTCAACTTGGTGGCATGTTTGCTTTTAAAACTATAGCCTTTCAAAGGATTGGAAAACGTTCACAGACTATGCAGTAAGGGGATCGTTTCACCATTACCATACTACGAAAAAGGATATCTTAATAACACGATTCGAGTGCTCTTCAATGCTTATTTCTACCCATCATCTTGTTTGGTGACAAATAATTCTTGAAACTCTGCGCGAACGGGCTGACAAATCCATTTGTTGCTGAAAGAATATTTGACCCTTTAAAAGTTGTCAAAGAGACTCCTAATGCATACAACTTGCAAGTGTCGCTACATTATGGTCGATTTCTAGGCCTAAGCGTACAATATTTGCAGTGTTAGTCTTGTGCTGACTTGTTATCTATCACACACCTCCTTCTTGAAGACAAAATTCTGTTTTGGATTTGGCCTAGTCTCCTTACTTGCCATCAGATGGCCACGGGTGAATGGGTGATGGAGCCAAAGATACCTTAACGTCGACGAACATATTTCCAGTGTCACCAAAAGAGTCAAAAGATCTTATTTCCCCTCAAGATGGTCAGTGGAATGTTGATTTAATTAGCTCAGCAAAGTTTTACGAACTTGGACATCAATTGCGTTCCAACAATTCCGCGCAAAATGAAAGGTTAGTGACAGATTAGTTCGGTATTACTCGAAAAATAGAGCATATTGTTGAGAAGCACGTGTAACGATACTTAGTCGCACAACGAGTATGTGTGAAAAATATGTTGGACATATTTACTTGGATGGATCAAGAACTATTGACCTTAGTTTTTAGGTCGAGTTGGACACTGTTGCTCCCTGTAATCTCCCTAACATGGTCAGAGGCCATGGTGGCGACTTGGGGCCTGCTCTCAGTCAGTGGCTCTTGGAGGAATAGTAGTTCCTGACAGAGCAAGGCTCGAGAGGGAACTCTGACAGTGGGTAGACTGACACGTGAGGGGGAGAATATTAAGATGCACATATGGAATTACTTAGTCCCATATCGAGTATTGTGAAAATCAAGTTGGATATATCTACTTGGGTGGACGGTGGACCAGTCATATTGGATTAATATAAGTCGAGTTGGAGTTGTCTCGTATATATGAGCCATCATGATGGTAACTTCTTTAACACGTACAACTTGAATTCTTGACACATTAATTCAAGACTTTTAGGCCCGTACACTTATAATATTTATTTTTTGTTTTTTGTTTTTATTTTCAGTTTTCATTTTCATGATTTTCATATTCAGTTTGAAAATCTGTTCCTGTACTTTTATTATTTTCACCAAAAAAAAATTAGCTATTTTTTCTTATATTGGGTTAAGTTTGAGTGAAAAAAAGCTGAAAACACCTTATAGGTGTTTTTAGTTTTTTGTTACTATTTGAGTAATTTTATCCAAAACGAAAACAGAAAATAGTAAACGTACGCAAAAAAATAATCTTTTTCATCATCATTGCTAAAAACAGAAAACGAATATTGTAAGCGTACGGGGCCTTACTCTCTCACGAAAATGCAGTCCAAACATAAAGGAAAATGTTCAATGAAAAAATCCAGAACAACACCCCAAAAAAAAAAATGAATCCACCCATTGTATGCTAATCTGTATCAGTTGCTATTTTGAAAATTTAAGCTCCTCTTTCCATTTTCCTTTTTTTTTTCAGGCATTTTCTCCCTCTGCTAGTTCTCCGGCTATCAACATGAAATCACGACAAATTAGAATGTATCACTCGATCCATAGATTGCCCTGATTTAACAGAAAGACCATCAAAGGAATTAACACCCACAACAGCACTCAAAAGCATCACATGAATCGAATACCATTTTTTTGTATCATTATGGTTCGGAGAAAATGGACTCCAAGAGATAGGAATAGTTGCTAGAATTATGATGAAAAGTAAACCGCATAAAAGATTATGACGGAATTGTGTGGGTGTAGACGCGGCCTAGAAGTGGAAATAAGTTTACTCAAAAGATTTTAATATATTAGAAGACAGACTTATTTTTGTGAGTATGACCGACTTATTAGAAGACCGACTTATTTTTGTGCGTATAACGCGTTTATAACTCGTTATACGCAACTGTTGGTCCTTGACTTTTCGTGCCTTTACCAACTGTTGGTCCTTGACTTTTTCGTGCCTTTACCAACAGTTGGTCCTTGACTTTTTCGTGCCGAGAGAATTGACAACTTTTTCGTGCCGAGAGAATTGACTTTTTCGTGCCGAGAGAATTGAAAATCTAAGAGATTCCGTTAGGTCTGCTTTTCAAAGCTTTTAGTATATAATAAAGGGTCAGTGGATCCGCCTAACATGCAAACCACTAGTTCTAAGTTAAACTTCCCAATGAACAACCAGGGGCAATGGCCTCGAATAGTACATGCTATGGCATTTTGCTTGATGGCCACTACTGTGGTCGCTGATTATAAGCCTTATGTTTTTGCTTCACCACCTCCACTATACGTGGACAAGTCACCACCTCCACCTCCGCCTTTACCATCGCCACCTCCACTATCTGTCTACCAGTCCCCACCACCCCCCTCACCATCGCCACCACCTCGATATATCTACAACTCTCCACCACCTCCATCTCCATCCCCGCCTCTCCCTTATGTCTACAAATCACCTCCACCGCCCTCTCCTTCACCTCCTTCGCCCCCATCAATTTACTACTATAAATCCCCACCACCTCCATCTTCACCTCCACCTCCTCCATATGTTTACAAATCTCCACCACCACCACCTTCCTATTTTAAGTCACCACCACCATCAATGAAGTCACCACCTCCTCCCTCATACTACTACAAGTCCCCACCTCCACCAAAGAAGTCACCTCCCCCTCCATACTACTACAAATCTCCACCTCCGCCAGTGAAGTCACCACCCCCTCTTCCATATGACTACAAGTCCTCTCGTCCACCAAAGAAGTCACCACCGCCCCCGTACTACTACAAATCACCACCTCTTCCGGTTAAGTCACCACCACCCCCAGCATACTATTACGACTTCTCACCTCCACCCAAGAAGTCGCCACCACCTCAGTACTACTACACATCACCACCTCTTTCCGTAAAGTCTCCACAAATATTAAAATCCCGATACTACTATAAATCACCCCCACCTCCAAAACAACACTAGGAGAAAAGCTACCTCTTGCGCAAGTTTCAATTTTGACTATATAACCAAATTCCTAGTGGAGGCCATGTTTGAAAGAAAAAGTTATCATTTTTGCTTTTTTAGAATTTTAATGATGAAGGGAATCCTTGCTGTAGTGAGCATTCATTGTAAATGTGTAGCGAATAATGGCTTTCTGTTATGAAAGTGAGGAAATACAATTTCTTTTTTGACATACCTTCCATGTTTAAATTTTCCATCGGTTCCTCCAATAACTTTAACAAAAAGCCGATGAGATACATCCCAAGGCGAAGTAGGTATCTACTCTACATTGATGTAGATCATGCATCTACCAGTTTGGATGGTCTTCAATCTTGTCCAGCTTGTCCACAACATTCTCACCTAACCAATAAGCTTAGGTGCAAATAATTTGGTTGTATGTATGTCCAGAAATAGAACTACGTTCACCACAACTAGCATCACCACAAGTTGGTACATGGTAATCTTACTTTGGCAACAAGAAAACAACGTTCACAGTACAGCTAGTCAGGAAGGATTTGCAAAAGCCGCATACTTCCCCAAATGGATACGTTTTTAAGGTAAGAAAATATAGTTTTTCGACTCGAAAGGGATCCGCTATTGTTAATGATGAAGAAAAATCGTGTGTTGGAAGAGGAAATGCACTGTGTATATATAGTTCATCAAAGACTATCAAAAGTTAATCAGATTAACGCGTTGTTTAAATTATTATCTTTGAAAGGGGGGTCACATGAGTGTGTGGTGTTCCTTTCCCATATCTTTAACACGTCTTCCATTTGCTTGCTCGCTCTCAGAGTCCATTGTACAAGAACTCGTCCACACGGTGTCCTCACAATGCAGTAAAAAATGCGTGGTAGATGGTTCTGAGGCAAATAATGAATGAGGGTATGATCTTGTTACTTTGCCGTTGTTGGCCTACTCTACGCGAGTAAAAATGTGTATTCTGCTTGGAACAAATAAGGTTCAATATTAGAAGACCGTAGTTGTATGCATTTTGGTGTAACACTAACTGAGACTAATTTGGAAAGTGAATATAAAGAAGAAAAAGAGAAGCCAAGTAGGTAATATATGCTCATGGCCAGTATTTGACATTGTCTTCATGGACAGTAAGTAGCAAATATTCTCTTTTGCCAAACTTCTGTATACAGTGAATTTTGCCTTATTAAGGGATGTTAGCCTTTTCAAATTTGCATATCGAATGCTGACTCACAAATAGTGTGATACATTTTGAGCGAATACTTCAAGTCACTGTGATCCACTATTTCTTACTGTGCGAACCAGAATATATCATCTTATATGAGAGTCAAAATTTAAAGAGTAGCACTACTCGTTTCTTTGAGCACAATAACAGTAAATCTGCAATTTTCACACTTAAGCTTTGTCGTAGGAAGAGGAGATGTACTGTGTAAATCTGCAATTTAAAGAGTAGCACTACGCAAGTAAAAATGTGTATTCTGCTTGGAAAAATTGTGTGTTGGAAGAGGAGATGCACTGTGTATATTTCTCCAAAAGGATACACTGTTATTGACGACTCATGGCTAAAATAGAAAGAACTGCAGTGGCCGGTTTATAAGTGTCGGCAAAATATCAAAATTAAAAAGTTCTATTTGCCATGAAGGAAAACTCTAAAAGGCTTACTGAGATAGAAATTAATTAATCTTAAAATAAGGAACGTATTCAAGATAATATTGGAGACATTTAGTGATATTGTTTATAAGTTTATTTCACATTAAAAACATAATGTAATGATGTATTATGTAAAGAAAAGATGATGTGTCGCGCAAAAAAGTTATTATGGTATTTCTCGCTTCGCTTGTTATATACTAAATAAATAGCATAGAAACCCGTGCCAAGCACGGAACGGTTTATTAACAGTCATTTATTTTAGTAGTTTTGAATTGTATAATAAAACTATTGCACAATTTAATAATTTCATGATTATTTCATCAAAGAAAGTCACTTTAATTTTTGGGGTAAACTTTCTTTTACTATAATAAATTAACCCTTGTCGTGAAATATCAATAAGTAATGTCCTTGTGCATAGTTGCTAATTTTAATTTGGTAACTATAAAGATGAACAAAAATTAGAAGTTTTTTGGTACACAAAAAAAAGAAAAATATAAATTTTCCATAAGATATTTCTATTATTGAGATAAAAAAAATATGGGAAGAAAATATTGAGATCAATTTGCTATTGCATAAGATATTTATATTATTTTCTAAGTATCGTTCAAAAATAATTTGTAGATTTCAATGGGTTGCCCATAACGTTAACTACGTATTAGTCTAATTTTGATAGAGAAAATTTTGGTCCATATATTTTTCTTATAATATGTGATCTTTGATGTTTAATCAACATGACTAATTAAATAATGATGATGTGACATTTTTAGAAGCAAATGGAATTCACCAATAAAGTATACAGAAAAAATAGTAATTATTGCATAAGGGGGTTAATTTTATGCTACACCCTGTGCTTAGGGGTCAGTTGCACCCAGCATCCTAGGGTTTTAAAATTGGCACCCAATACCAAATGACGGTCAAAATAACATTTGACCAGATGTCCGTTAATTTTTTGAGGGCAAAATGGTATGTTCACCCGTGGAATCCACATGCCATCCTAGTCAGCAACTATACACACCACGTCATCATTTTCCCTCAACAGCCATAACTCTCTTCCCCCGCCCCGCCACTTCCCCCCACTCTCACGTTCACTGATTAACCCATTTTCCCAGTTTATCACCATAGCCAACCACTGCATCCCATCACCGCATGTTACATCCGCAAACCACCACCAATCTCTGCCCTCCCCCTTCACCCCCTAGCATAACCAACCAACATCTCCCCTATTCCCACCACTGCCACCCACTACAAACTAGCCCACCAAGTGCCGACCTAGATTTGCAGATCCCCACCACTCCGCTGCAAATCCTGCAGTAGCAATCAACTCCTTTGATCACCAAATCTGTTGCCGAAGACCACGAGCTAGCATGCTAACCAAGGTTAGCCCCCAAAGAGCCCCATTGGCCTTCGCTGCCATCATCATGTGCCAGTCGTTGACCCATCGCGGTCGCCATTATCGATTAATCACCGGATGAAGACTTTTTTTCTTACAGGCGTGGACTTTCGGCATCGGCAGAGAGACCCGGCAGTTGAGTGGCAGTAGATCATGGATCGTCGATCTGGTAGCGCAAGGAGTGTTGAGGTGGTTGACCGGTGAAGAGAAGAAGAGAGACCCAGCACTGGTTACTCAGCTGATGGCCAGTGGTCCATGGATCTGGCGACAGATGGCGTAGGAGAGGAAAATGCCGTTGCAGGCGTCGGAGGGCGGGACCGGAGCCTGGGCCGCTGTCGCGTTCTGGGCCTTTGTGTTTTGCTCATTAAACTTGAGTTCTTCTTCCCTCTAATGACAGCAACGGTCTGAGTCTGTATGTGTGTGGGTGTGCGTGAGGAGGGAAATGACGTGGAGTGCCAATTGGGACATGTAAAGCTGACTGTGGTGACATGTAAGCTTTGGTTGGTTGATAAGACCTTTTTGCCCCTAAAAAACTAACAGTCGTTTGGTCAACATATATTTTGACCGTCATCTGGTACTGGGTGCCAAGATTTTTGAATTGTTTGGTGTTGGGTGCCAATTTTAAAATCCTGGGGTGCTGGGTTCAACTGAGCCCTAAGTACAGGGTGTAGCGTAAAATTAACATTTGCATAAGGTACGTGCGTGTGCGCGCGCGCGTGTATGTGTGTCTATATATATATATATATATATATATATATATATATATGGGAGTTGATCCGTTGAGAGCACTAGCAAAATCGGTTAAGTAACACGCGCGATCTTTGGACGGTTCAGAACTTTTTTTTTTTCGTTTTTTTAAGTATATCCGCTACATTATGTAGCGGACAATTTTTTTACAAAAATACCCTTCAGCTCCATCCGCTATATTATGTAGCGGACAGAGGCAATACTTTTTTTCTGACTCTTTCTCTCCTTTGTCTGATTAATTTTCTGACATGTTTGATGTCCGCTACATTATGTAGCGGACAATATTTTGACAAAAATACCCTCCTGCTCCATCCGTTACATTATGTAGCAGACAAGTCGACCCTGCTTTTTTTCTCTTTCTCCATTAATTTTCTGACATGTCTCTCTCCTTTGTCACATCAATTTTTGACTTTTGGCTGTCCTCTCTCTCTCTTTTCTCTCACCAATTTTTTGTTTTCTCATCCAGCTCTCCCCTCCTTTCTTCTTTCTTTCTCTCTCTCTCTCTCTCTCTCTCTCCTCTCCATCCTCAATTTCTGGTGATATTCCATCCCTATTAGGGTATGCACTTCTCCAGATATTCTATTTTCTTCTCGTTTCCTTATATACTCCGGACCTGTCAAATAAAAACTTGCCAGCCATAGTGGCTTGAGTTTTCACGCTCCAAAGAAATATGAGCTCCCGATTCTAAAAGCCCTTATAGACCTCGGATAATACTGCTATATGGCGTACCCTTGGCCTGTGCATCACTGTCCCTGCCGATGAAAATGAATCAAGAAACCTCAAACGGAGGGCCTCCTCACAGCACAATTGTCCAGCCAAAGGCTCATCTGCCTCCCCTTTCCAAGTACCAAAGCTGTATGTGTAACAAACTCCTTCCAACCCGGCCCAATTCCTTTCCGAAAGCCCACCCATGTGGAATACGTACTTGCTTAGACATCCATCCACCTTAATATCTCGTCAATCTCCCGTCGTCCATCCAGCTGAATAAGGATCTGCCTTCCATTGAGCAACATCCTTGAACTTTAATAGCCTATTAGTTACTGTAAACTGTTCACACTACTTCAAGAATATCACAGTTCGACGAAGAAAGTGGCTGTTGCAAGCTTGTGACCAGGCATATTTAGAAAAGATCTCCGCTTGCGAATACGATACCTTGAACAACATTTAATTGGCTGCTTCAATCACCAAAAATTTGTACAGGAGCATGTCCCATCACGAAAATGGTGGAATCTCATGTTATCCCTGACAACAATCTCCCTGCCTGTGATCTGAGATGCACCACACATAACTAAGAGCCCGTTTGGAATTGATTAAAAAAAGTAGATTCTGCTTAAATCTTAATCAGTTTTCAAAATCTAATTTAATCAGAATCAGTTTGCTGTTTGGCAAAAGTAGTTGTAAATTAGATTAAATTTATAAAAAATGTTTGGATAAAAAGTACTTAAATCAGTTTCACTATGACAAAATGACCATATAGGGCATTCAATAAATAATTTTTATAATATCCAAGCAACGTTAACATAACTTTTATTCGTAAATAATTATAATACCCAAATAAATTATGAAAATAATTATTTTCACGTCCTACAAAAGTTGTTACTTTTTATTTTAAATTAAAAGCATAAACAATCTCACGTTATTGCTTATAGTACGATAACATCCCCAAATTACAAATAAAGTTTATCTTGAGCAAAAAAAAAACTTATCTAGTAGAAATCGCATCACAGATAGCATCACGAACATTAGTATGGAAAAGAGGTTAGCAGAGAAGAGATAAACTCCAGCAATTATCTTATTAATTAAGGGGTATGAGAGGTCTTTTTATAAAAAAATATAGGGATAGGATGGTAAATTACATGGTCAAACCTGATTATGGAAAAAGTGATTATTTCATAATCCTCACTTTTGAGGATTATGGATTAAATCAGTTTTTAGCTTTTGGAGATGGATTAAATCTGTTAATCTCTTTTGCCAAACACCTACAAAGCTGATTTAATCTAGATTAAATCAAGTTTGACCAAGATTTAATCAATCCCAAACACCCTCTAAGTGGCAGTCCTCACATATCCTAATATTTTTCGTAATTGTTATGGTGCAACCAGCACTTGTAGTGAGCAGCCCCTATGCCAATGCTAGCTTCTCACTATGAGTCATAAGTATCCGCTTCTTATCCTCTTCGTTCATATTATACGGCAAAGAACTCAAGTTTGGCCAATATCCGCATAGCTTTAACTTGTAGATCCTCCAAAGTATGCATAATTTCAGTAGACCATGGATGGGTCATTTCACCTGCAAAGAAGTCGTGAATTAGCCCTTTCTCCCCTTCAACCCAACTACAAGCAGGAATCTTCTTCAAATCCTTCACTCGCATCAACAATGAGAGAAATGAGAGAGAGAGAACGAAAGAAAGAAGAAAGGAGGGGATAGGAGGATGAGAGAGAAAACAAAAAAGTCGTGAGAGAAAAGAGAGAGAAAGGACAACGAAAGTCAAAAATTGATGTGAGAAAGAAGACAGACATGTCAGAAAATTAATGAGAGAAAGAGAAAAAGCAGGGTCGACTTGTCTGCTACATAATGTAGCGGATGGAGCAGGAGGGTATTTTTGTCAAAATATTGTCCGCTACATAATGTAGCGGACATCAAACATGTCAGAAAATTAATCAGACAAAGGAGAGAGAAAGAGTCAGAAAAAGTACTGCCTCTGTCCGCTACATAATATAGCGGATGGAGCTGAAGGGTATTTTTGTCAAAAAATTGTCCGCTACATATTGTAGCAGACGTACTAAAAAAAATGCAAAAAAAAGATCTGAACCGTTAACAGATCGCGCGAGGACGGGCAGATCGCGAACGGACTTTTTTGAGATATATAGGGAGCTGATCCGTTGAGAGTGCTAGCAAAATAGGAGATCTTGCAAACGTGATCTGGCCGTCCATCCTGAAAGATGGACGGCCCAGATCGCGCCTTTTTCGAATACTGTCAGTTGTCCGCGACACTATATCGCGGACGGACTTTTTTACCTTTTTGCCCCTCCGCCCCGTCCGCTACACTATATCGCGGACAGACTTTTTTTTAGTTTCTTTTAAGCCCGTCCGCTACATTATGTAGCGGACAAATTTTTTGACAAAAATGACAGTCTGTTACGTCCGCTACATTATGTAGCGGACAAGTTTTCAGTCCATTTTTCTCATTCTTCCATTAATTTTCCTGACATCTCTATCTCTCTTTATCATCAATTTATGACTCTTTCTTCTTACTCTGTCTCTCTCCTTCCCCTCTCTTTTCTCTGCCTCACCGACTCGAGCTTCAGCGACTCGAGCTGCTTGAACCGGCGCCAGAGACGAGCCGGCGTCACCGTGTAGCACAGCGCGATTCCGGCGTCATCGACTCGCGTTCCGCTCCTCCATTCGCCGGAGAGCAACGACCACGCTGCGGAGCTGAACGAAAAAAAGAAATTCAGTAGAAGAGGAGTCAAAGAGACGGAGGACCGAATTCCTGGGGGATCGAGTCTGAAAATTCCTGGGGGATCAAGTTCCTTGGCCTGATTCTCTGGCCGGTAGTAACCGGTGACCGGATCTGGCACCCACGGCGTGTAGGCGTTCGGAGTTCTGTCATTTGGCTCCTCGTAACTTCTGTCATTTTGCTCCTTTAGAGGTTTTGAAGTGTCGCTGATCTCCACCGAGTTCCCGACAATGGGACGGTAGCTGGGCCCCACTACGCCTTGTTTCCTGAAGTATCGCTGGATTTTCCATGAAACCCAGAAAATGGAGTGCAGAGGTTTTGAGAGGAAGAGTAGAAGCAGAACGGGCGGGAGGGAGGGAAGATGCACCAACTTTTATAGGGACCAAATGGTTTGATTGTGTCCGGCGAGCTGATCTGAGACGAGGCCGTCGTCATCTCCGCCGGCTGGATCATGGAGAGGTGCAGCGGCATGAGATTATGCTCGAGAGAGAGATGAGAGAGAGAAATTGAACCAAGAGAAATGAGAGTGAGAGAAACGAGAGAGAGAGAGAGATGTCAGAAGGACAATGAGAGAAAGGACCGAAAAAGAAAAAGTAGTGTCTATCTACTCATCCGCTACATAATGTAGCGGACGTAACAAATTGTCATTTTTGTCAAAAAATTTGTCCGCTACATAATGTAGCGGACGGGCTTAAAAAAAACTAAAAAACAAGTCCGTCCGCGATATAGTGTAGCGGACGGTGCGGAGGGGCAAAAAGGTAAAAAAGTCCGTCCGCGATATAGTGTCGCGGAATCGCGGACGACTGACAGTATTCGAAAAAGGCGCGATCTGGGCCGTCCATCTTTCAGGATGGACGGTCAGATCGCGTTTGCAAGATCTCCTATTTTGCTAGCGCTCTCAACGGATCAGCTCCCATATATATATATATATATATATATATATATATATATATATATATAAGCGACTTATTTTGTGTGAAAATTGTTGTTTGAAGGGAGCTGTGAGAAGAGGTAAAGGGCGACAATTTATGTGTGTGTGATTAGTGTGATGCCGTGGGTTTTATGGTCGTGGGAAGGGCTGCTGCCATGATTGCAATATGTGTATGTGTATGGGCGTGTGTGTATAGGAGTGTGTGGGTGTCTTTAAAGGATAAAAAGGGTATTGCCATGAGCACCCATGGCTGCCGTGAACCTGTGTTTTCGACGTCGCCATGGTTCGAACATGGGGTGGGGCCCGGGGGGGCTGCTCAGTTGTCCTAAGCAGGATGATCTGGCGGATTAAGGTGCGTATACTTGTGTGAAAGGAGGGTGTGTTGGAAGAGAAAGGCAGTGAGGCAGTGGATGTGCAAGAGAGTGCATGGATGTATGTTTGTGTGTGTGAGTGGGTGTGTTGGGCAAGAAGAGGAGCTACTGGTGATGGGTGTGTTTTGTATGTAATTGTGCAGTGTGGGTTGTGCGGGTATGAGTGTATGTGATAGTGGTTGTGTGTGTGTGGGGGGGGGGGGGTATGTGTGTATGTGAGGACTGCCGTGAAGGTAGTCAATGTGTGTGTCTATTGTATGCATGAGATTGTGTGTATATGTGTCTGCGCGGGCGTATGGTGTGTGTGTAATGTGTGATTTGGGGGGGGGGGGGGGGGGGTTGTGTTATGTATGTAACATGTGTCTATGTGAGGTAATCAAGGGAGTCTGTGAGTGCAGAGAATAAGGAGTCTGTGAGTGAAGAGAATAAAGGGTCGAAGAAAAAGTGGATTTTTGTGCGGCTGTGTACCTGGTGGTACCCTGTGCCTGCGCAGGTGTACCACGGGTTAGCGTTAGGTTCGACACGTGCATTTGGATAGTGCACAATGATCATTAGCCTGTGAAAGTTTACAATAGAGTACCTTAGGGTATATTAGAATTTCTGGCAAAAGTTTATAATTTTCAAAAATCGTATGCATTTTTAATATTTCTGCAAGTTCAGATTTTTTAAATTGGTTTGGAGTCCTTAAAATTCATTAAAAATGCTGGGAAAATTGTAGTAATGTCTTCATAGTATAAGAAAGTCCCAGTTTATGTTTGATGATTTTTAGAGTTTATTTAGTATCATTACTGTATCGCATTGGATTTAGCAAAATGAATAATTTAAAAATAGTTTTAATGCCTTTTAAATTTTGATTTCAGGTATATATATATATATATGGGCTTTATTTTCAGCTAGAAACAATTATGTCTATTTATGAGCTTTTATGGTATTTAAAGAAATTATTTTTTAATTTGAAAATATTCACAAAATTAGAAAATTCATAATTTGACTTTTTTAATATTTTAATCTATAATATTGCTTTTACTAGAATTTATAATTTTGGGTTATCATTATGCCTTAGGGAATGTGCGGGATTTTTGGTTAGAAATGGTCGTATGTGGGACCGTTTCAATTTGGGTTAAGTAGAGAGTGTCGGAGTGAGCAACATTTAAGCAATTACTATTGAACTCATAGTGTTAAGATGTTAGATTTATTCTGATCATGGAATTGCTCAATTTAGGTTGATTCAAAAGGATCCTGATTGAGGTTGTTTAGCTTAGCATAACTTCGGATCGAGGTAAGGAATTTTATCCAAACCCTATTTAATTGTTATGATTTCAAATATGTTATTATAACAGTTTTATGAGCTTCGTTGAACTTCGATATTTAGATTAATGTAAATATATTTTGAAACTGCCTATGAAAACCTAACTTGAACCTTAAAGCGATAGCTTAGAATATTCTTTATTAATTCTCATCTGTTTTATTGATTTGATCATCGTAAAACATACATTTTGAATTGTGTTTATTTCTTCTAAATATTAACATGAGTTAGTAAATCTGAGGAGTTATAAGGATGGTCTATTGTTGGTGTTAGAAGGATGGTATGTTTGGTTTTGGTTTAAACTAGTACCTAAATGGACTAGCTATGGTTAATATGCATATGTAGAGCGTATCCAAACACTGCCAGGGTAACTTTGCTAATATGTACTGCTGATGTTTAATGTCTTATTTTATTGTATCTGAAATTTTTTTGAAACGTTTATTGATTCTGAAGGATGAGTTGATACTCTTCCCTATGTCTATATTGAAATGCTGTGGTATTATTTGAAAATCTTTTAATAAATTATCATTTGACTGTATATGAAAAAAAACCATTCGAATCTCTTTTTTCTTTTTTTATCCTTGATCGACCTTACTGGGTTCTCAAAAGTTCACTCTCGTTTGACTTCTTTTCTGTAGGTGATAACCAGCATTAGGTTGCTTGAATATGGATTAGAGCGGAGCGAGAGAATTTAAGGTTTAATATTTATTGTTAGAACCCTGCCTGGTTTAATATTGTTATTTAAAATTTTTCAGACATAGATTTAATGTTTCATCTATGTCAAATTACTGAGAGTATGACTAATGGTTTAGCTGTTTTGATAATAATCGTTCATTTGTTTGAGTATGAGAGTATTACTGTCTCAGTGTAACTGATCGAAAGAGAGATTAACACTTCAAAGTTTCAGGCGTTATAGTTGGTATCAGAGTCGACTCTGTAAAGCTGGGGCTAGGCTATCCAGACGAGTTGCCGATAGTTGGGGGAAATGAAGGCAAGCCCGGGTAAATCTCACATCAAGAGGATAGTTAGTGCAACAAAGGGTGACACAGATATATCCCACATTGGCTAGAGAGGAAGATTTCGGGCTATGTGTGATCGAGCCATAGCGAGGATGCTAAGGCATAAAGATAGGGAGATTGTGGCATCCCATGTCGGATGTGGGATGATTTGTGATTGACCTTGTAAGACCCTGCCCATGAACTCATAAGTACCTACTTGACAAGCCCTTTTGAGGAAGGCATCGTTCTGTGGTGCGGCCATGAACCGGGTCGTTACAGTTGGTATCAGAGCATGAGTATGTGATTCTGTAGACTTTAGAAACGTGTGAGGGAAACCCTAGATTTTGACAATAGAGTTAGGAAAAACTTTATTAACTTAGTGAATTGTAGTAGTGGCTAGATATGTGTGCTCGTTTTGATGAAGGTATATTTGATGATATATATGATTGGTAATTTTAAAATGCATCGTCATTCTGAAAGGTGTTTGCACGACTCTGATAGTAGTTTACTTTTATATACACTCGTACAAATATCACCAGGTGCCAAGGAGGTCGTACTGGAGTACCAGAGGGCATACGAGAGGCCGTACTAGAGGCCACGAGGTCCCAGTTGGGGAGATGCCCCATGTAAAGCAACAACCGCAAATCCCAAAATCCTTGGCTGCACCTATCAACACCATGAATCAAATTCTGGCATTTATGGCTCAGAATTGGATTAATCAACAACAGGGTATACAAAACCCTACTCAGCCACAGCCACAGCCTCAGGATGGGAGTACTCTAAGTGAGTTTAATAAGCAGAACGTGGCGAACTTCAGCGGGTCAGTGGACCCTACAGAGGCAGAGACTTAGAATGCAAAGATGGAGAAGAGCTTTCGGGCCATAAATTGCATCGAGCCACATAAGGTCGAATTTGGTGTATAAGCTTAGGGGTGAAGCCGATCATTGGTGGAAGATGGTGGAGACTGGTATGACTCCTCAGCCGAAGGCTGAGATGACTTAAGAATTGTTCAAGGAACTGTTCGACAATCGACATTTTTCTCTGAGCTACCATGAGCAAATGTTAAGAGAATTCGCCAGGCAGATCAAGAGACGATGGATGAGTTTGAGGCGCGGTTCTCGTAACTGACGAGGTTTGCGACTAGGATGTTACCTATTGAGGCAAACATATATCGAAAGTTTGAGCTGGAGTGTGTATACGTAGATCTAGCACGTACTCTGGAACAGTCAAGCTCTGACAGCCGGAAGAGGTTAGAGCAACGACAGGTTGTTCAGAAGAGGAAACGACTAAATGATAGAGCTTCAGAGGCTGATAAGCGTCACCAGTTCTCTTATCCAGCACAATAGGGAGCTCAAAATCAACAGATAGAGCAGAGTTCTGGGAGTCAGTCATGTCAGAGCATGGATTTTAGAGGAGTGCAGAGTGTAGGGGCTAGACCAGTGCAGAGTGTTGCATCCAGACCGCCGCAAGATCCAGGGTTTCGAGCGGCAGAAAGTACTGGTCAGAGTACTGCAATAGCTTTTACAGCAGTTCTATGTTTTACATGCGAGAGAAATCATGGTGGTAAACCCTGCTACAGGGTTACCGGGGGATGTTATAGGTGTGGTAGCATAGATCATCAAGTGCGGGATTACCTGTTGTATTGTAGACCTTTATTGACAATACCTTATTTAGTATACGATGTTTATAAGTCTATTTCACATTGAAAACATAATGTAATGATGTGTCATGTAAAGAAGTAACGATGTCTCGCGCCAAGAAGTTATTAATGCCTTTCTCGCTTCGATGTATATATATATAAATATATATTCCTCGTTGTTGAATTACACTTTCTAGTTTCAAGTTTGTGATTCAGAGAGTTCTAGTTAGGACTACTTCAAGATTTGAGTTTGGGATTACAAAAAGCAATTACAATAGCTAACTCTCAAGGCCTTTATCATTATCAATTCCCTTTGAAGACTAATAATTATCGCAAAGCATTCTGCATTTTTTAAAATGCAATTGCTAAAATCCACCATAATAAGGTTCATGGAAATACCGATCCGTCCACATATTTAAATTGCTAGATGAATTGGAAACCATATTAAATTCAACAACCAGAAGTACAAGGTTTTTGGAACATGTACTTTTTTCTTGTAACCAACGACACAAATTTTTCTGAAGAATTCGCCAATTTGGCCATTGCGTGTGTACTTTTTTTTTCTTTTTTTCTTTGGTATATCGAGCAAGCAAACAACTAGATACATAAGAGAAAAATATAAATAAAACTTTTAAATTCAAGGACAACGAATAAATGACATTCAATACTAGCGCAGTAACCCGAGTCAAGCTCGGGCCGGTTTATAAAACATTGTATATCATTAAGTTTTAAAAAGTGTATCAATACGTACCATATATCGTGAGACAAAAAAGATATTAACCTTATAAAAAATAGGTTATTTGACTATAACTTTAGTACTGAAATTAATCACGAGTAACTTAAGTAAAATGTAAAATAATGAAGTCACTTGCATTATTCCTAACTTTCTATTATTAAATAGCATTTTTTGTTTGATTAGGCTGCATGCAATTATTATGAGGTATTTGAATAAACATGTTTATTTACTTGTCTTCTTTAAGCTTTTATTTTAAGTTATCAAGTAGTATTTCAAATGAATATTAACTTAGCATTTAAAGCAGTAGAATAGTTATACTGGTGCCATATAGTGATAAATAGAAAATATTATTGTAGTTGTAATTAAAGATGGTTACGCTATCACGTATGCCTTTCGAACTTTAGAGGATTTTTAAGGTGTTATATATACAAGTTCCTATAGGATTATTATAATGATTAAGTAGAAATCTAGAAATTGTTTTAATAAAGTTGCATTTTAAATTTAACAGGACTTATGCAACACCTTTATCACTTTCAAATAAGTTATTACTTTTTATAAAATAAATTTAATAGAATGACCACATAATATCTAATATTTTTCGTATGTATGTGTCTTTTAAGTTCTTATAAGCTGCTACCAATGAGAACGTTCAATTGATTAAGATGACTCATCCTTATTTCGGAGTTTTGAAATTATCTTCTATGATTACTTTTTGTCGCCAAATTATAGTTCTTATATCTGCTAAGTGCATTTAATAATATTTTCTCATGAATGGTATTTGTTTTATGACAACATAATATAACCTTTAAACACTTAAAGTATGTCAGGTTATACCTATAAATATAATGAGTTTTAAGATGATAACAAATATCATTATATTAGGCTAATATTTAGGCGAGCGTTAATTAACCATTTGCTATTGAATTCGCACAATAATCACAACTCGTAGTTACAATCAATTCCATTATAACCAGAATTAAGGTTTAATGCTTCTAACTTGACTCAGATTTACTGATTAATCTTATTTTCCTAAAATTTTAATTAAGTATAAATCAAAAAAATCTTTTTATTGATCGTGAGCACCCTGTGTAGAAACGAACTTGTTTATAGTTAGTTTTGTAGAATTACATGGATACATTTTTGCATCTTAAATGTTTTGGATATTCTTAAATATAGTACCTAAGAATTATTTATCTAAGGGGAAATGACCAACACCCCCCCTCAAGTATATCTGGTTCTCGGGTTGAGCCCCTCGGGTATTAATTTTTGCAATTGACCCCCTAAACTATCATTTTTTTACAATTGAGGACAATCGGCCATTTTCTGCATCCTAATTAAAAGAATTGAGTGGCAAAAAGACAGAAATGCCCAACAAAGCTGAAATGCTTAGAATTTATGCCGAAAATACCCCTCGTTGGTTTTTTCTTTCTAAAACTGAGTATATAAGTGCCCTTATACACATTTTCCCTCTCTTCCCTTTCTTCCTCTTTTCATCCATCATCCAAAACACAACCTGCAATGTCTTCATCTAGCTCGGATTCATGGATGGACTTGAGTGGAGGAGCTTATGTTGTGTGTAATTGTGGGCAAAAGACTTTGGTCAAACATTCATGGACCTTGAAAAACCCAGGGAGAAAATTTGTTGGATGTCAAAATTACAAGGTATGTATTTTGATCTGGTAGTTGATTTGAAAATGATGTGGGTTTTGATTGTTAAAAAAATTATTTTGATTGCAAAACCACAACTTATGTGGATTTTTGAAGTGGGTTAATCAACCAACATGCCCTAAAGGTCAAGATTTTGGAAAAAAAGTTCTGCTTAAAAATCATGAATATCGTGGCAGAATTGTGAATTTAGATACGGTTGTTGGCAAGCTAAGGATGGAGAATGACAGATTGACAAAGGAGCTTGAGAATTTGGAAAGAATACATGAGAAGTTGCAGAGGAGCTACAAACGACTGCAAAACAATAACATGGAGTTACTAGCAAGAAAGAAAAATAGAAAATGGGATACAATATTAATAGTTTGTGTTGTTATCTTTTCTTGTTTCTGGATTGTTGGCAGGAGTGAAAAAAAT
The DNA here is from genome assembly GCA_033065855.1 of Escallonia rubra. Classification (NCBI taxonomy): domain Eukaryota; kingdom Viridiplantae; phylum Streptophyta; class Magnoliopsida; order Escalloniales; family Escalloniaceae; genus Escallonia; species Escallonia rubra. Next base: position 680,751 of record JAVXUO010003019.1, on the reverse strand, counting down.
GGCCGTTTCAGGCGTTTGGCATGAGAATTTGTGGTGGCATAAGAATTTGTAATGAAAGAAATGGCCATTTGTAGCAACTTGTTGAATTTAATTTAAATTAAATGTTTATGTTAGATCTTATGTAATTCATTACTTTTGTTAAACTCTAATAATTGTGATTGTCTTTGGGATCAAGTTTCTTCTCCATGCCAAAAAAAAAAAACATGCTTAACCCAAAGTCATCAAGTAAATTTCATGAATATGTATAAAGCAATAAACCTGCTTAACACAAAGTCATTAATTTCTTTTCAGTGCAAAAGATTGTTTGTGACACAAAATCATTAATTAGGTGTTATGCCCAGGTTGTCACAATGTCAAAGCATACTAATACCATAGTTAACCTTAAATTTAAGTTCAAAAAGGCAACACAATGCCCAAAACATAACATCATCTAAATAGGTCCTAGATATTATCTCCTGCTACATTCTCAACGATCCACATATCTTAACGATCCTCCTAGTTCAACCAAATCATCAAGATTCTTCTTCTATTTCTCTCATCAATAACTTAGGCTTTCCACCAGACACTTCGAAAGTCTACGAAATCAGCTGCCTAAGCTCTGATACCAACTTGTGACACCCTCAACCCAGGTGACATCACCGGGCTGAGTTATCACCCATAATCATATTCAAAACCCTATGTTGAATACAGAACAACTACATCCTCATACTCATACATCATTAATAGACGCTCCAAAATGCGTCCTTACAAATTTTTTTCTTACAAACATACATCATACTGCAGCGGAAGACTTTCAGGTCTTTAAACAACATGAATGTTTACAACCTAAAATACGACTGTAGTCGTAGGACTCTTAACAACCTCTTTCGCAACTCAATCTTTATCCCACCATTCCTAGCTGGTCCTACCTCACACAACTGATACCCTTGCTCAACTTTTCTAGCTTGTTTCTTTTTCCTTTCTAGAAGGTTCTCCTTGATCAACCTTATTGCCTGCACAATAAAACATAAGGAATGACCGCAAATCGCCCAGTAAAGACAACACGAGGAGTATCGTGTACAAATGATTCAAAAGACTCGGAGGAATAATAATCATCTCAACGATAGAAATGAATCAAGAGTTTCAATAATTTTCAACATCAACGTAATTGTCAAACGATGTTTTCCTTCGTCAGACTGAGTGGCTTCAAGGCCCAACAGAACAGCATTATTGCCACCTCCTCATGGACAAGACTGACTGACTAACTGACTGTGCAAGTGAACAATAAAACCGGAAATTGAGAAGATAAACATCAACGAAATACAAGTCATTAAAATCATTAACATCAAAAGAAAATCAAATGTAATGCAATGCAACTCAGACACGACAGACTAGACTAGACCAGACATGACAGACTCGACTCGACTCGCGCGCCCTACATCCTCTTTGCTAGTGATCATATTTCACAGGCCATCCTCCTCATATTGATGTCCTATTTTATGAGATGTTCATCTCAGTCTCAAGTAAATAGAAGAGACACTGTCAACGAGCAGGGAACTCATTTAGAGTGCTTTCCCTAACCACGTTACAGCCAAGCAACAAGACCTCATCAACGGGGCGGACTAAGGGAAAGTTTATTCCACCTTATGTCCTCTACAACACAGCTCAACAAGGAATACCGGATCAGAAGATCAACCGGTATTCAGACCTAACAACAAGAGTTCAATATAACATCATCAAAGGGCGGACTTAGAAGAAGATTATCGCTAGCCCTCGACAACGTTCTTACATAAGAGAAATGTAAATTACCAATAAGTGCCAACATTTCACAACAACACGCAACGACCTCAACAACATCATTATCAACGATAGGGCAGACTCGAGAAAAGTTTGCCACAAGTCCTCAATTGTGTTCTCAAAGAGAAGAGATACCGGCTATCAATAATTGCCAACATCTCACAACAACCACACAATAACCCCTACACAATTTCACCCCCAACGTCAGGTATGCTAATCGAGTCGAATCATAGCATACTAGAACACACATCATCCTCATTCAATTCTATCAACAGGGTAGACTAAGGAAATTTATTCTACCCTAAATCCTCAACAGCACAATTCAAATATGCATATACCGGTCACAATGACTACCGGTGACCAATCATAACAACAAGAATTCAACAATACGTCATCAACATGGCATGCTAATCGAAACAATGAATTAGCATATCAGAACCGCATTGTCCTTACCTGATTGGCTTATAGCCGAAGCAACTCGCAATCTCTGATCGCAACGAGCTACATCACCTGGTCAAATAATACTCTGCTCATTAGAAATCATTCCACATATATGCACTCCCAATTCTACCCCTTCCCATTTAATCATTTATAGCGTCTTACGACAACTTGTTAATCCAATCCAATAATTGTATCCTTAACCTAGCTTACCAACGCATTAGCAATAGCCACTATCTCATTATTTCAACGTATTAACATCATTCCTCACTTCCCACCATTTCGAACGCTGAATTACACGCGTTCCCTAAAATTTGGCATCAACATGGCAAATTATGAAAATACCCCATCTACGCAGTAAATTACCAAAATACCCACTGACGGTTCATTACCACTCCAACACCCCAAATCTGCTTGAAAACAACCTTTTAGGTGTTTTACAACTATTTCCGGACTAAAAAGTCTTTTGAAAAAATTTACAGGGAAAATTACCAAAATACCCATCTCTAGGTGGCAAATTACCAAAATGCCCCCTGAGGGTTCTCGATATCAGAAAACATCTCAAAAGTGCTTTAAAACGCTACTTTCAGCCTCCTAAATTCTTTCTTGAGCTAAAATATATTTTACAAAATGTTTGCCCAAAAATCCTGAACCGGGGTCCGGACCAAGCGCTTAAAAGTCCGTTCGGTCAAAAATAGCTAACGACTTTAGAATGACCGGAAATCTTGGGAAATGGAACTTCTCAGCATCATAGAGTCCTCATAAAAATTTTACCCAAAATCGCGATCGTTTGATATTTTAAATTTCACTGTAAAGTTTCAAATTCCCGCATCCGTTCACCCCCTTCCCGACCTTGGAAAAATCTGAAATTGTTCCACCATATAGGTCTCCTAAAAATAACTAGGGTCTCTTTTTTGTACTTTGGTTAAATCTGACCCTAAATATTCTTAAAAATTCAAATTCCAAACTGATTACTTAATTCCCACCTTTAGTGACAAAAACAGTCACTATTCACATCAACACACACTAGTTCACCTTCACGCACACACACGTCTTCTTCCTCCTCCAATCAGCCTCATATCTGGGCACACTCCTCCCACTCACGCATGGATTTCCTCATTAATTCACTTTTAATCTCTTAATTACATTACAATCTACACATTAATACCCTAAAACCCACTTCATTTACACCATTACACACAATTAAACACACAAAATCCATAACCCATCTCAAACCCGAAGAACACCTACAGTGAATCCTCAAACACACACTGAACACACACCGAATGTGAAACCATAACCATTTTCTCTTCTTTCTCCATTCTAAGTTCTCATATTCATAATTACAACAAGAAGCCATATCAAATTTTTCCATCCCCGATTATATATACACAACCGAAACATATATATATACATATCTATCTCACATATGTTCAACCAAAATTTCATCCCAATCTCCACAATTTCGCAATTAGGGTTTAAGATTAAGGGATTACCCTGAAGATTATTGGGGTTCTTGATTTTTTCCCTTTTCTTCTCCTCCTTTTTCTTCCCCTTTTTCCTCATCTTTTTGCTGTGTTCTTCACGGGGGTTACTGTTCACGCACTATTCATGTTCATAACTTTCTTGTATTTGCATTTTTTCCCCAACACCTTCTTTCATTTTCTTTTTGTTTCAATTTCATCCACCCCCTTCACTCATCTTTAGGTACCATGAGTCATCCGAGACTCTAGCTGGAGGTGGCCACGTTTCAGCTGACTTCTCTCCAATTTTGACACATTTTACAACTTTCAACAATTTACACTTTAGTCCCTCAAGTTTTCAAAATTGAATTTTGACCCCTCGACTTTAGAAAATTACAATTTGACCCCAAAATCACCCTAACCATCCATGTAGTCCCCTAACACCTCGTTATCATCAAAAGGATGCTACTTAATAAAGATATGCATCCCGTTCATCATATTTTCCAAAATTACATTTTTGCCCCTTAACTTTCCAAAATTTCATATCAACCCCCTTATTTAGCTTCTTAACACTTAATTGTCACCAACATGTTGCTACTTAATAAAAATAGCACCCCTTAATTAATCAAACTCGCGATTAGATTAATTTTTGGTATTTCTCGGGGTATCACAGTTACCAGTGGTTTGTCCCTACTTTCCTTAATATATTGGTTAAAGGACTCAGACATGTTGTTAGATAGATGCGACACTTGGCCCTACCACTAAAAAATTCCCTACACCATGTTGCAGGTGACTCTCTCATTAAGTACTCATAGGCAGCTGCTTTCTTTCCCTTAATCTTATCTGTGTAATGGATAAACTCAGGCTCTATAGATGAAGATGCAGCTGCCCACATCAAGTCCATAAGCTCCTTTTCATTGTGTCCTACACTCTTGAAATTGGTATACATATGCCTCACACATAACCTATGGTCAACATGTGGCAACAATATTTTAAAAGCTTCAACTAAATGCTATTAAATAAGACAACAAAAAATATATAATACATAAGTAAGTGTGCAATCAATAAATAGAACATTTTATAATAAAGTAAAATGCATATTGCAATATAAAGTTACCTTTTGTCTATCAGATATGAAAGTGCATTCTCTTACTTCTGAACCTCCAAGGCAATCAATCAACTGTTCTAAAAACCAGTACCAGCTGTCTTTTGTTTCTTGCTCAACAACTGCAATGGCTAAGGGGTACATCTGGTCATTTGCATCCCTCCTCATAGCATGCATTAACTGTCCACCATATGCTCCCTCCAAATGGCAAGCATCCAATCCAATAAATGGCCTACAGCCACCAAGGAACCCTACTCTCTGAGCTTCAAACTGCAAGAACATTCTCTAAAATACTGGCATCCCATTACTGAGCAAAGTCCTTTCCACCTTAAGCAATGCAGTACTGCCTTGATTTTACTTCCTTATAATTGTACAGTAGTCCCAAAGCCTTTTGTACTGATCTTTATAGCTTTCATTCATCATTTTAAGTGCCTTTCTCTTGGCTCTATACAAAACATGATGTCCAACAATTTGGTTCTGCTATTTTCGAATAGCTTTCTTCATTGACCTCACACTCCAATTTGGATTATCCATCAACATGTCCAAGTACTTATTGGCCAACCAAGTAGAATTGCAGTGCTTGTTCATATGCTTCCTAGGGCATTTATGCTTCACCTCACCCATCACAAACCTTCCCTTCAAGCTTTTAATTTGATATGTGCTTGAACCCCTGTGCAGATAAGATGCATGTATTCTCCACCCACAGTCAAATTTACGTACATCAGTAACTCTATGACTTTCATTCTTCTTGCACTTGTACTGATAACCCTGTTGTATTGAATGTTCCCTCAAAGCAGTCCTAAATTATGCTGCATTTGCAAATATCATCCCCAACTTTAGTTTAACATGGTTCATATTCCTTGACCTATCAAATTCAGGGTACTTCTCAGTAGGTTCATCATCCCCAGAGTTATTAGGACTATGGAGAGACTCCCCATCACTATCAACCTCTTTAAAATCATCAGTATGGATAGACTCCCCATCATTGTCCTCCTCATTCACAGTCTTGTCTCATTTTCATTAATACCATCAGAAGAGTCCTCATCATTCAAGTCCTCAGCCACATTTACATCTACATCAACAAGTTTATCACAAAGTGCATCACCCTCAGCAAAGTACTCAAAGTCAGCAGCACTAGAAGGTTTACTATCACTATCAGACCCATTGTCTCCACCATCCTCTGTAATTGCACCAACATCTTCACCTAAACCTTGTCTATTATTTTCATCTTTATTTCCATCACCATCATCATCACCTTCATTATCAACTACTTCATCAGTACCTACATCAACTCCTCCCTCACTACTAACTGCATGCTCAACATACATTACTACATCACTCACACCCTTGAAAAGACTAAACATTACAAACATATCCATATCACTGACAAACTTTCTGAAACCAATAAAATAACCCTAGAGGGGGGGTGAATAGGGTTTTAAGACTACTTTAAAAATTAACAAACAACAAACCTCAATCTCAATAACACAAATAAGCAAACAACCAATCTCAACACAAATGTAAAACAATAATGTAAAGAGAGAAGGGTTTAGAGATACTTGACAAGGAAAATTAAATGGTTCGGCTTGATATACCCACAAGCCTACGTCCACCCCTTCAAGGAAGTCCCTTGAAAGGCCCTAGAATCCACTAGTATGATCTTCGTCCATCCCTTCGGGATGGACGGCCCAGATCACTTTTTCTTGCGGCGCTGTCAGCCGTCCGCTACATAGTGTAGCGGACGAGTCTTTTTACCATCTTGCCCTCGCTCACCCGTCCGCTAGACTGTGTCGCGGACGACATTCTTGGGCCAACAAAAAGTAGTCCGCTACACTGTCTAGCGGACGACTGTTTCCGTCAAATACGCCACTTCCCCCTGACAGTGGTCACATCAGTCGATGCACGACTGTTACTTTGTCGTTATCCCAGCATCCGCAACACAGTGTAGCGGACGTTGGCAAAGTATTCGAATCCTTCTGAACTTCTATTCATTCCTTCTTCTCACAATCAAACTATTCCTTCTTCTCACGATCAAACCAGCGGCGTTGGCAAGTAGATCGGCGCAATTTCTTTACAAGAAATCCTTTAATCGTCTCATCAATCACGTAAGTTCACAAACTAATCCTTTCTTTGTTCATAATCTAGAGTTCATCTTGCGGCGTTGGCAAGTAGATCGGCACTATGCTAGCATTTGTCAATGTATATACATATATATTATATATGTGTATTGCGTATTATCTGATCACATGCTAGCGCTGAATATGCTAGCGTTGTATGTTTGGGAATGTTTACGCTTCCAACCTTGCCCTCTTTCCATTATTTCAGTTGCAAAAAATGGATTTCAACCCTGGACCAGAAGATTCGTCCGTATTATACGACCAAGCAAACCATATCAGTACGCTCATATGGGATGGTGGAGTAAGATACTTATTTTATCGTTTATATCGTTTATTTTGCTTACGTATTTCAGTTGCGAACGTTGTATATCGTTTATTTTGCTTAAATAATATTTATTAATTCGTAGGAAAGAGCACTTGTCAACACGGTAGAAGTAAGCGATAATTTCAACGCGTGGAAATTGAACAGAACCCAGAAAAGATTACTGCGTGGGATTGGGTTTGGGATTTTCACGCATGGGCAGATCTTTCAACAACTTGACCGGCACTTAATAGGTGCCCTTGTTGAAAGGTGGAGAAGTGAAACGAATACGTTTCACTTCCCTCTCGGAGAGATGACAATTACCCTAGAAGATGTAGGGTTCATCTTAGGGTTACCGATGACGGGGCGGCCGGTAATAGCTCATCCGTCCGAAGCAACGAATAAGAGGACCGCTAGGGACTTCTTTACTTCGATACCCCAGGATGGATTTAGCAGTGGTGGTATCAAGTTGAAGTGGTTGGTAGATACCTACGGGGTTTTGCCGGAAAACTATACGGGCCATGACCTTGTGCTGTACACACAAGCCTTCCTCTGGTGGGTGATGGGGGCAATATTATTCCCAACGACGTCGAAGAACACGGTCAGCGTCAAATATTTACCGTTTTTGCGTAACCTGGCTGAGGTTGGGGATTATGCCTGGGGTGCAGCAACTCTTGCATACCTGTACCGAGCATTGCACAAGGCAACGAGGCCCGACTCCAAAGCGATATGTGCATGTCTCTCGCTATTGCAGGTATATCATACAATTCTTCATTACGTGCTCTACTTGGTAGTTTTTTTTTTGTTGAATGGACAATAAATGTCTATGTATATACTTTTTTTAATTTCTTTGCTCTCAGGTGTGGTCTTATGAACACCTTGCTACCGGCGCACCCAGGCGTAGGGACGGAACAGATAATGTGTGGCCTCGGTTGTGTGCCTGGGAGTACAGCCGGAAGGAAACCCACTACGAGAGGAGAGACGATCCCCATCACAACATTTCATACTATCGGGGGGAGCTCGACTCGTTATCTCCTGGCCAGATGCGATGGGCACCGTACAACCATTTGGCCCGACGGGTGGGAGAGTCGTTCGTCTTCACTCTCTCCGGGTTACAACGCACACCCCTGATCCACTTCGAGGTCGCAGAGTGGCAGCTGCCAGATCGCGCTATGCGCCATTTTGACTGCCTGCAGGGGTTGCCAGCCGGCGCGCCAGATATAAGGCTTAACAGGAACCCACCGGGTGTCGGACTGTTTGGCAGGGCGAATGCGCACGAGTTGTGCGCGCGTGAAGTTGAGGTCTGGAATTCCTGGCAGGACACGCTAGCGGCCATTGTGTCGGAGCCTGACCCCGTCATCAGCATCGAACAGTACAATGAGTGGTACTACCGCATCACCCGGAGGAGAGTAGCTCCAGTAAGGTTTGAACGCGGGGAGAAGTACCACCCTAGGGGTCAGATCGATGAGCACATGGCATACAATCTGGTAAGTTGCCCAACCAGTGCTTCTAATTGAACTTGATCATTCTAAGTGTGTACGAAGTTACTTATTTATTATCTCTCTGGATGTAGGTTAATGCCTCGTTCGCCTTCTTCCAGAAGTTGAGCGAGCGGAAGGATTTGGTGGATGCCATGGGCGAGGAGCTTCGCCAACAGGCTGAAGCGTTGGCGCTTGGCTGCGGGAATTTTTTGCGGCAAGCATCGGGACAGCCAAACCCGGGAATGGGTTATCCGGGGTGGCAGCGGCCGTTTGTTCCCGAGGGATGCACCGATCCCTCGGGACAGACTTCGGGAGTGAGCCAGGGATATGGTTTTCCCTCTGTACCGGAGATGAGTGGTGATTGGGGACCGCCAAGCACCATGGACCAGTCTCAAGCGCCGTGGGAAGATTACAGTGCGCCCTTCTTCTCTTTACTATTGGATTCGGAACCCCAACGCCTCTCTCAGAGTCAAGTCACGCAAGACTGGGGTTTCGGAAACATCAGTCTGCCCATTGTCCCGTGGGCAGGACCATCTATTGCCGAAGGCGGGCAATACCCCCCCGTTGACCCCCCTGAAGGAGTGCAATATCCCCCCGTCGACCCCCCCGAAGGAGTGCAATATCCCCCCGTCGACCCCCCCGAAGGAGTGCAATACCCCCCGGTCGACCCCCGAGGGCAATATCGCAAAGGGCATCCGTTGAAGCCCCTAAAGCCGCAGAAATGCCAGATAATCAGAGAGCGTTATTTTAGCGGCTACCCGCATGACCAAGCGTTGTATAGTGTGGATCATCCGGAGGGCATGGATTACAGTTGCTCGTGGCAAGAACTGGCCTCCTTGGCTCCAGGGAGTTGGTTAGACAACGGTGTCGTCTCCACCTACGTGGAGATTCTGAAGGAAAGGTGTCGGCAGCAGCCGACCTATCCGGCCGTTTTTTTGTTCGATGCCTTTTTTCATGGCATCCTAGTGTCTGAATGGCAGGAGTGGGTCGAAAATAGGGGGAAGAAAAAGTTGGCCCAGTGGAGACCGTCCGTTAACCTACGAGCGTATCTTAATAGGGATAGTCCGGTGAGCGCAAGTGTTGCCGATGTCTTTCTAATCCCATTTTTAGGGCAAAGCCACTGGTACTTGGTTTGCTACTCCCCAACAAGTAAAGTCGTATCGGTGATCGACAGTCTCCACGACGATACTCATCAGATGCCTGTGCTGGACATGTACAGAGCCCAGTTGGACTCATTGGTAATATTACGATCGCTGTATAATGCTCTGATTCTATCTTGCCATAAATTTTAACTCGTGTCTTACGCCATTTTCTGTTTCTCGCAGAATATTTTGTGTGCAATGGTCAATCGTGTCCGTAATGTCCCCGTACCGGTGCGGCCAAATCTCAATAGGCGATTGAAGAAGAGGAGGCCCAAGCAACGTAACACTTCGGACTGCGGCGTCTTCCTTTGCATGTACATGTATTTCATTTGTCGCTCTGAGAGCCTCAAGGCGGCCGTCTGGAGCCAAGTAGAAGTTGAAGCCTATAGATATAGAATAGCTTGGCAAATTATGAAAGGCCGGCCTAGAGCGGTTAGGTTTATAGAAAATCCGGCTAATGCCGAGAATCCGCCCCAACATGCGGACCCCAGTTGAAATTGTATCATAACAGTTTTTTTTACATAAACCGTACGCCATTCGATTACTGATTGATTGATGAACGTTGTTGGTTTTTTGGCCTCATTGGGAATGATTGACATGTGGAAAACGAAATGGTGCAAAAATGAAGACCAAATTTTTCTAAATGCTGATATGTGGAGTTTCTGCTATTCCGTCCGCTACATTGTATCGCGGACGTCAAATGAAGACCAAATTTTTCTAAGTGTTGATATGTGGAGTTTCTGCTATTCCGTCCGCTACATTGTATCGCGGACGTCAAATGAAGACCAAATTTTTCTAAGTGTTGGAATGTGGAGTTTCTGCTGCGCCGTCCGCTACATTGTATCGCGGACGTAAAATGAAGACCAAATTTTTCTAAGTGTTGATATGTGGAGTTTCTGCTATTCCGTCCGCTACATTGTATCGCGGACGTAAAATGAAGACCAAATTTTTCTAAGTGTTGATATGTGGAGTTTCTGCTGCGCCGTCCGCTACATTGTATCGCGGACGTAAAATGAAGACCAAATTTTTCTAAGTGTTGATATGTGGAGTTTCTGCTATTCCGTCCGCTACATTGTATCGCGGACGTCAAATGAAGACCAAATTTTTCTAAGTGTTGAAATGTGGAGTTTCTGCTGCGCCGTCCGCTACATTGTATCGCGGACGTAAAATGAAGACCAAATTTTTCTAAGTGTTGATATGTGGAGTTTCTGCTATTCCGTCCGCTACATTGTATCGCGGACGTCAAATGAAGACCAAATTTCTGCAATTGACGTACGATTCACAATCTCAACCGACACAATTAAGCACAATTAAGCGAGGAAAAATTTCGAAACACAATCAACAAGAACACAAATTATTTTATTAATAATAAATTAGGGTTCACATTGGGGGAAAGAAATTTTTTCACAAGTGCTCCGATCAAAGATTACAACTTGAAAATCCCACCACCCAAGGTGTTCAAACACTACAAAGTCCCCGAGTTCGAGGCCATGCTGGCGCACGAAGACGTTCCAACCCTCTGCGAATTGCTTTTTTTGGGGTCGGCCGGGCTTCAGCTTGATTTCAACCTGCCATGCCCCCTTGCGGCTATATAATCTTGCACTGTCATGAATTGTTGTAAATTGATTGGTCAAGGCTTCCGGTATGTCCTAACAAACACAATACACAAAAAATAGGTTAGTTTTTAACCAAAAGATCAAACCTTTAACACACGAAAATACAGAGATAGAGGGATGGCATACAAGTTCATTCTCAAACCCCGGCATCATGACTTTGAAAAAGTGTTTGCCTGCCAGGTGCAAGTTGCCAATAAAATCGTAGGTGGTCTCCGATCCAGAAGCCATCGAGGTCGGCGTTGAGGGGGGGACGGTTTATCGCCGGAGTTGTGGGTCACCGGAGATGGAGTAGTGGCCTGGGCTAGATGTTCGAGACAGGGAGAGTGCCCTCCAGATAGGACTGATAACAGACGATTGCCCGATATGATTAATATATATCATATAGACTTATCCGCTACATTGTATAGCGGACGTAAAAGAAGACCAAAAGTTTTACTGCGATGACGTCCGCTATATTATATAGCGGACATTAAAGAAGACCAAAAGTTTGCCTGCTCTGACGTCCGCTACATTGTATAGCGGACGTAAAAGACCAAAAGTTTTACTTCGATGCCCCCTATCCGCTATACAATATAGCGGACGTAAAAGACCAAAAGTCAATGACGTCCGCTACATTGTATAGCGGACGGGGCTTACAAAAAAAAAAAATTTTGAAATTAAGACTTTAGATTTGATTCGATGGCCTCTCATAGGTCCATTTTTAAAAAATTCCAGTACTCGGTCGAAAAATTATCCCTCCACTAAATTATTACAAATGTCATAAAGTTGTACAAAAAGTTAAAGGTCCACTGCAGCTTGTTCGTCCTCATCTTCGGCGTCACCTTCTTCCCCGTCTTGCAAACCCCCTGAACTTATCCCCAGTGCCTTGTAATGGTTCCGCTTGTCGTGGTCGGTCATTTTGTTGCACAATGCACACCTTCGCAGCTTTTTAGGTTGAGTTGCCGTTTCAATAGAGCTTTTCATCCGCGTAGATCTCTTGCGGCCTTTCGTTTGCGATATAATTGGATCCAACAAACGGATATCATTGTCGTCTTCCTCCTCCGGCTCGTCATCTTCTGATACCCCCGTCGTAGGCTCGGTGTCAATCGCATTGGTGACTGAAGCTGCTTCCAACTGGTCGACGATGGGCTCTTGTTGCTGAGCTACCTCGAGGAGATGTTTATAACCGACCATTGTAGCAGCACCCTTTACGGACAAACGGGTGAACATCGTCACCAGATGATTATACCGCAACGTCTCTGATTCTTCAAAGTCAGTATACGGGTGCTCCGGAAAGGAAATGGTACCGTGCAACCTGTTTGCACCTTTTGTCCACCGTGGCAAGACGTATTTATCGGGGATTGTCCTGATATTCTTCTGGGTGAAAAACCGCAGAACGTGTCTACACAGGATGCCATGGAACTCAAACTTCTTGCAAACACATGTCACCGAGTCCGTCAATGTGTCGTGGCTCACCGTATACATTCTGCGCAGCTTCTCAGGGACGAGGTCATTCACGAGCGAATAAACCTTGTACTCACGCGTAGACATTTCTGCCACCTTGTTTATACTGTATCGTCCGGATTTTCGCAGCTCTACTTGGTATAGCAAGAAGATCTCCTTCGTATAGACTTTGGCACCGTTCAGCTCCAGCGGGGTCTCGAGCAACGTTCTCCTTTGTTTGTACGTTGTTGCAAAGTCGGCAGCCCTTTCTTTTACGAACAACGAAGCTACCGCTTTTTGTGCGGATGCAACGAAAGTCTTCAAATTGGTAGCTGTACCCACATAACTATCGAACGTGGCATTCATGGATTCACTCCTGCCCGTCGTTTTCATGCCCGCTGAAAAATACCTCCTCGTGTAAACACCAATCCATTGCTCTTTGCGCTCGTACAAGTGCTGGAGCCACTCGTTGTCTTGCAATGAGTAATCCCGAACAAGCTTTTCCCACCTCTCCTCGAATTCCTCAATCGTTAACGACTTGAGGACGCACTTGTCAAAATCCTGTTTAAAGTCTGCATACTTTGCGTACACGTGATGCAGCCGTTCCGGGTATTTGTTGCTTATGTGCCAGGTGCACAAGTTGTGCCGAGTGTCTGGGAAGACGGTCGCAATAGCCTTCTTCATTGCCAAATCTTGATCGGTGATGATCACTTTGGGTGCTTTGAAGTTCATTGCTTCCAGCCACGTCCTAAACAACCATTCAAAAGAACTCTCGGTCTCGTCCCTTAACAAGGCGAACCCGAACAGGATGGAGTGATAATGATGATTGACCCCCGTGAAAGGGGCGAACGGCATCGAGTACTTGTTGGTACGGTATGTGGTGTCGAACGTCACGACATCCCCAAAATGCTTATAAGCAAGCCTCGAACGACCGTCGACCCAAAAAATTGTGCTAACTCGATGCTCGTCGTCAAGTTTATAATCGAAGGTCAACTGCGGGTCCTCCATCTGCATCCGTTTCAATAGGCTCATTGTGGCTTGAGCATCATTGAGGTCATACGCGGCTCGTCTATGGGTTCGGACCGCGTTACGAACGTCTGTCGTGTTAAAGGTCAAATTTTGAATTCCCCCAGCCTGTTCAGCAAGAACATTAATCATGTCGGTAGGTCCTAGTCGCGCATTGCTCATTGTCTGAATCAGGCTCCTTGCGACCTTACCCATCTTCTTGTGTTGATGCATCTGACTCACCTTAGAAGGGGTTACTAACGGGTGATTGTGTGCCAGTTCCAGGCTGGTAATAAGCCAATGGTCTTGTTTGGGTTTGTAGCTTACGAACATCTTGACCTGGCAATTTGTGCGCTCAAAGCAGTCCCGTCTTCTACGCGGATATCCTATTTCGTCATCACTGTCATCATTGCCTACGCGTGTCTCATTTTGCACTGGGTTTCTGCTCCTATGGCACTCGTATAAGCGAGAGCATATCTTTCTTGTTCTGTTGCTCGTTCTTGAAGTCTTTATTCTAATGCCAAAACCAACCCTCAATGAATACGCTCGAAAACATTCTTCAGCTTCTTCCAACGTAACAAATGTTCGTCCTAGATACGGATCACTAGCATCTACGGGGACGTTGGAGCTCGAACCGAAATCAGACATTGTGAAACAAGAGCTGTGTAGAAATAGACTACGCTTAATAATCAAATGGCATTTCTAACTGAAAATATTACCTAAAAATTACCTTGGCGAATAGACCAATTTAGGATGACAAACATACGGTATGCATAATCTCAAAAGTGTCTCCAAATTAACAATTATTAATTTATTGAACATAACAAATTTAAATTAGTAAGATAAATAGACGAATTCATCATGCCAAAAAATCGAATTAAACTATAATGAATTAAATATAAAGTTAACAAATTATACCTTTTTGATGAACATCATGTCTAGAACATCACAAAAAATCTAGAGTATAAAATCACAAATTGATGAATACAGTGACAAATTTCTAGAACATCAAGAAAACTTGAAGCAAACTTACCTTGTTTGAGCGAAGCTTGAAGCGAGTGTTACTCGAAGCTTGAAGGCAGCTGAAAATGGAAGCGAGTCCGAAGGAGAAGAAAATTGTGCTCAAAGAAAATTGAGTAGAAGAAAATTGTGCTGAAAGAAAATTGAGTAGGTTTTGGGGATGGGCAATACTGTCCGCTATACTGTGTAGCGGACAGAATTGCCGACAACAAGTCACACTTGTGTCAGACAAGTCACAATTGTGTCAGAATTACATAGTTGTGACAGTCGTCCGCTGGACAGTGTCGCGGACTACTTTTTGTCGGACGATGTGGGCCCAAGAATGTCGTCCGCGACACAGTCTAGCGGACGGGTGAGCGAGGGCAAGATGGTAAAAAGACTCGTCCGCTACACTATGTAGCGGACGGCTGACAGCGCCGCAAAAAAAAGTGATCTGGGCCGTCCATCCCTTCGGGATGGACGGCCAGATCGCGCTGGCAAGATATCCTATTTTGCCTACGCTGTCAAGGGATCAGCTCCCATATATATATATATATATATATATATATATATATATATATATATTTGTGTGTTAGGGGCGGGGGGAGATTCTTTTCTATATATAGAGTTTTTTCAACGAATATAATGAAATAAAGTCCTAAGATTTTGGTATATTACTGATTTAGAACTTTAAAATGCTTAAAATTGAATTAATACTAAAATTTGGACATCATTAGAAAAAATTGGTTTAATTTTTATTCTGAATAATGTTTATTTAATTCAATTCATGTTTTATCTACCATATTGTATAGAACCTTCAAAAATTAATAGTGCTAGATTTATGAGAGCATCTATCGATCTACATGTTTGCTTATTTATGCTTTACACCTTGTTTCTTAGCTAAAAGATAAACAAAATTATGATATTGCCTTTTCCGTTTGAAAGTACAATGTATAAAAAAAAACTTTCATACATTTATTTTGAAACATTATAAGGTTTTAATATTACATGCTATTTTAAAAATAATTAATAATTTATTCTTCTATTATAACTCTCAAATATGGTTCTTTTTTTTTTCTTTCTAATATGCAGGTTCTTATTTTCATGTTATCTAGGTTATTATATTAGATTAACAGTGCTTTGAAATATTAAAGACTCATAAAATTAAGAATCTTGTAAAAGAATAATTTGTCTATAGCCCATATACCCTAAGGTTATAAAATTTAAATATGAATTTAAAATAGTACCTAATATTTTCTTATTAAATCTCTTAAGTAATTTTCATTTTACAAGTTATTATTTCAACTTAGAGAATTTTTTTTGATATATAATATTGACTACAATGAGCTTTTTCAAGTTATTCTTGTTGACTATAATGAGCTAATAAAATTTAGTAAATATCTTTATTTTGAGCTAACAATTATAGGATGGAGAGTAGTTCATATAAATGTTATTGCAAGCACACAGTAATGACCACTGATGTTCATAATCAAATTAAGTTTGAAAGCCTATAATTAGTCGAATATTTAATAATTGGTCTTGATGTTCACGTAAACTTAATCAACTACATGAATAATAAATTTTTATTAATTATTACAGTCCTATTAAAAATAAACTATTAGTCTATAGTCTATTACAATAAGCTTTGTAAAATTACTTAAAACAAATTCATTTTAAGGGATATATTTTCTAAGATATAATAAGAGTACATGAATCTTATCACTGTTTTTTTCAAATCTCGTATTTGCTTTGTTTCCTAAATCCTTATATATGAGATATAACCAGTTTGGTGACCGTGAGGTCTTATTTAAAAATGCTAACTTATAATTCGCCTTATATCATATTATTCAATTTTTACAATGACTATCTTATGTATACTACGTATATATCTGTATATTATATATGAATAATGATAGGACTTTAAACTCAATTAGAACGTCATTTCTTTTTTCTTCTAAATCTAATATGTTAATTTTGTTTCTCCGATATATGAATTTTTATATTCACATTAAATAGTGATTTTAAGAATACAATAGCCAAAATTAAGTTATGATAAGTTAGTATATTGATTACGTTGAGTCCTAAGATGTTTAGAATTAATTTTTAAATTATACAACCCTCATTATTCTTGTAAAATAATCAAATTTAAAAATAAGGTACCTATCAAAAATTCAAATCAATTGTTAGATCATTTTTTTTCTAAGTCTCATAAGTTGTTTAATCTTAATCATAACATTAATTTTTTCTTCTAAATCGAAAGTATTATTTATATGTATATATATATATATATATATATATGTATATATATATATGGGAGCTGATCCGTTGAGAGCGTTAGCAAAATAGGAGAAGTTACAAGCGCGATCTGGCCGTCCATCCTGAAAGATGGACAGTCCAGATCGCGCCTTTTTTGAATACTGTCAGTCGTCCGCGATACAGTATAGCGGACGAACTTTTTTACCTTTTTGCCCTCTGACCCGTCCGCTATACTGTATCGCGGACGGTCCAAATTTTTTTTTTACGTTTTTTTTAAGTTCGTCCGCTACATAATGTAGCGGACGATTTTTTTACAAAAATAGCCTCCTGTTCCATCCGCTACATTATGTAGCGGAGGAGTAGGCAGGCACACATTTGCTGTTGGCATGGAATATGCTGAAGGGCCCACCCTATTGTCCTTTTCCCCATTCTTCTTCTTCTTTTGTTCTCCAGAAACCATTCTTCTTCTTCTTCTTTTGTTCTCCAGAAACATACCCGCGTAAAGATGGGCCACCCCATTTGTCCTTTCCCCCCATTCTTCTTCTTCTTTTGCCTTGCCTTCAATTTGCTTCTTACACTCCTTTCCGTTAGTGTTGCTTGCTTTCTTGATTTTGCATTTAGGAAAGTGTAAACCTTTTCTCGTACCGAAAAAACCTGATAAAGGAAATGGGACTTTCAAGGGCTGGGAAACCCTTTTTCTCATCCCTTTTCCCTTGCTTTCCACCGTCTTCGATCTTTGAAGTTTCCTTCATTGAACTGGACTTAGATACCGCAGGCGATGGTGGTGCAAGATGGGGTTGCTCATCCCCGCACCTCAACTTTCCTGCAAGCGATCTTTTACTGAAGACGTTAGAGAAGACAGCACCAACTTTCTTTGGTAGAATTTCTTTCGGCTTCGGCCATCTCTTTTTTTCCCTGCTGCCACCGGCGTCGCTGCAACTCTGCTTGCTTCTGTGCATAGCTTTCACGAGCAACTTGGGAACTCTGATTCTTACCTTCGGATGAGGCATGGTGATGCTGATCAAGTATGGAAGTGGAAATGGTTTCGATGATGGGAATTTTGGTTCATCAATGGTGGTGAGAGCCTCACAACTATTGGGCTTCACTTGCGTCATGGTCTTGTGTAGAGAAGTAGGCATTGTGGCTTGCAAGAAACGGAGTTGAATGCATAATGCCTGCTTACTCCTCCGCTACATAATGTAGCGGATGGAACAGGAGGCTATTTTTGTAAAAAAATCGTCCGCTACATTATGTAGCGGACGAACTTAAAAAAAACGTAAAAAAAAAAAATTTGACCGTTCGCGATACAGTATAGCGGACGGGTCAGAGGGCAAAAAGGTAAAAAAGTCCGTCCGCTATACTGTATCGCAGACGACTGACAGTATTCGAAAAAGGCGCGATTTGGACTGTCCATCTTTCAAGATGGACGGCCAGATCGCGCTTGCAACTTCTCCTATTTTGCTAACGCTCTCGACGGATCAGCTCCCTATATATATATATATATATATAATGCAAATTAGAGAGTAGTTTTGAAGATACAATAGTCAATATTAACTTCTAATAAGTTAGCAGAATGATCAGGTTGAGTTAGGGCTTACGGAAAACCCTCAATACTCGTAATTAGATACAAAATAAGGATCCTATGAAAATTTAAATTAATTATTAGATCACATTTTTATTCTAAATCTCATAAATTATTTTTTGGGTCTATGGATTTTAATTTTCAAATTAAAAAACACTTTTAAGGACATACTTGTCAAAATGAAGTCTTAATATATTATTATATTGATTAGGTAGAGTTTTAGAATGATTATAATTATTTTTAAAATTAATTTTTATTCTAAATTGAAAGAATTATTTTCGCTTTTTATATATTTTAAGTTTTATATTTATATTAGATAGTAGTTTTGAAGATACAATAGTCAATATTAAGTCCTAATAAGTTAGTATAATGATTAAGTTGAGTTTTAAAGTGATTAGAATTAGTTTTCGAATTTTAAGGACATAATTTAATAGATTAGTATATTGATTAGATAGAATTTTAGAATGATTAGAATTAGTTTTTAAATTAAATAGTAAGACTTTCTAACATAAGAGTTAATTAATCTTAAAATAAGGATTAGATGACATCTCAGCTGCTCATTCCCATAAATATATTTTTCATGTAAACAAACTTTATGCCACGCAATATTGTAAAATCCGTTAAGTTGTTTCTCGTCCAGGGTAATACAATTTGTCACATATTGGTATCACTGAAATTGCAAGTTTTTTACAGTTTTAGCCAGTCTTTTTCTCCTTTGGTTTTTCCAGTCAAAACAGAGGAAAACCGAAGTTCAAGTTTAATTTTAGAGCAGACCAACACATCCAAGTATTAGTAAAATCTGCCTTTTCAATGGAATGAAGAGCCAAGTCTAGTTAGTACATATACCTAATTAAACACACGTTCAAGTTTGACATGTTCTTTAGTTATTGAAAATAACTTGAGACCATTTGCGTGAAAGGCGTTGGGCAGTGACACTAAAAAACTTATCAGCCAGAAGAAGCCTTAACGACTTGTTCATGATCTTTCGTGACTTGTTCATGATCCTGCAGCAGAGAGAAATTGAGGGATCCAAATGGGAAGCAATCATATCACCCAAAAGTTGACAATTTAGATGATTTAGTTGGAACTATTTTAAAGCTCCGCTCCAGCCTGTTGCTTCATTAAACAAGCATATCATTCTCCTTGGGGTTCTTTGGATTGCTATAAATACGGTTCGTCACCTCCAGTTTCCAAAACCAAGCAAGGCAATCCTAGAAAACCCTACCTAAGATGGGAAGCCTTGGGAAATTGGGGCAATGGCCTCAATTAGTAATTGCAATCGCATTTTGCTTGGTAGCCACTGGTGTTGTTGCCAAAAAGCCTTATATTTATGCTTCTCCACCACCTCACCACCCACCACATCACTACAACCACCCTCCTTATCTGTACAAGGCACCACCGCCGCCGAAGCACTCGGGACACTCACCATACAACTACAAGTCTCCGCCACCACAGCCAAAGCACTCGGGACACCCACCATACTATTACAAGTCTCCGCCACCACCGCCGAAGCACTCTGGACAGCCACCATACTACTACAAGTCCCCGCCACCACCAAAAAAGCATTCGGGGCACCCACCATACTATTACAAATCACCGCCGCCACCGCCAAAGCACTCTGGACAGCCACCATACTACTACAAGTCCCCGCCACCACCAAAAAAGCATTCGGGGCACCCACCATACTATTACAAGTCTCCACCGCCATCGCCGAAGCACTCAGGACATCCACCATACTACTACAAGTCCCCGCCACCACCAAAAAAGCAGTCGGGGCACCCACCATACTACTACAAGTCTCCCCCACCACCAAAAAAGCATTCGGGACACGCACCATATTATTACAAGTCTCCCCCACCGCCACCAAAACACTCGGGACATCCACCATACTACTACAAGTCCCCACCACCACCACCAAAGCACTCGGGACATCCACCTTATTACTATAGGTCACCTCCACCGCCATCCCCATCTCCTTATTACTATAAGTCACCACCTCCATCATCCCCATCTCCACCTCCGCCTTATTATTATAAATCACCGCCACCCCCATCCCATTCACCTCCTCCTCCATACTACTATAAGTCTCCTCCTCCTCCATCTCCATCACCACCTCCTCCTTACTTGTATAAATCACCACCTCCTCCGTCACCTTCTCCTCCACCTCCTTACTACTACAAATCACCTCCTCCACCATCACCATCGCCACCACCACCATATATTTACAAATCCCCACCACCGCCTTCTCCCTCTCCTCCTCCTCCCTACTATTACAAGTCACCCCCACCACCATCACCATCTCCTCCACCGCCTTACTACTACAAGTCTCCGCCCCCACCATCTCCATCCCCACCACCACCATACTACTACAAGTCACCCCCTCCTCCCGTGAAATCACCACCTCCTCCGTCATACTCCTACAAATCACCACCGCCTCCAGCAGGCCACTAAGACAAACCAATCTTTTGCATCAGGTTCATTATGACAGCATCAACTTGCTTGAGCTGCAATTTTTTTTTTGCTTTATTGTGTTCATGTAATCATTTGTATTTTAATAAACCAAGGTCTCTAGGGGATCCTTGATACGTATGGGTGAATGAAGCATTGCATCAAACAATGTGTGATTGGACTTCGTAAACATTTGGAGATAATGTGACAGACTATCTTGATAAGTTGGTTCAATTTCCTGTATATTGCAAGAGTTGTGATAGACATGTGCGGCTCATTTTCTGAACTTTCGAGAAACTATAATAACTTATCATAGGTCTAGAATGCACAAATGTGCTAGATCTTCATTTGATTTTTCTTAGTCCTACAAATCACCTCCGTCTTTCAGGATAATCCTCTAATGAAGGACACCACCATTTGTCTTCATTCATCTGTCTATCCAGTAGGGGCCTATAAAAGCAAAATTTAGGGTTCTATTGTGAAGTGTTGTTGAGTTAGCATTTACCCGAAACATAATAATATCTCAAACAAGAAGTAATCGCATATTATTTGATAGTTACCCTTATCGCAATAATAGGATAATCTAACATTCCCCTCAAACACTTGAAACTTTCGTTAAAATTGCCATGGCTTTGATTAAAATATTGGCTCAAACAAGAATAAGCCAAACAGTCACCAAGCTTCATAATAGTTATGTACGACACCCATTAGTTCTTGCTGAGCATCGATCGTTTGATAGTGAGGAGAAAACCTGCCTTGTTGAGAAGAACAAAACAAAGATTCCGCGATTCAAAAGTGGTCACCCAATAATTCAGACCTTAATCAAGTTGATGGAGTCAAAAGAGATTTTCAGCTTGTTAAATTTTTTACTTGAGAGGGCCGTAACATGGAGATGCCAGGACACGTTAATATAATGGGGAAAAAAAGGGTAAGAAGAATTTCATAAAGAAAAATATAAGGTAAAATATTTTTATTTTCTAAATCCCCACTTATAAAGAGATCACAAATAGATAGGACTCTCATATTCAACATAATGTGGTTAATCAGGAGTGGAAAAAAAATACGCGACCAAATCAGTTGATGGATGGCTGCAACGGTTAATTGACATGATTCTTTTTGGTTTTGGGTTATCACCAAGAAAATGATTTAGGCGGGAGGACAGCGCGAGGTCATCCGCGGGAGTCACAGCAGCGATTAGTGGACTCTCAAACCACTGCTCTTGATACCGTATAGAAACATAAAATAGGATTTATATGGATCACTGTTGGTTGAGTTGCAAGCCACCCATACATAAGTAGAGTGGATACATTTGAATGTATCATTTCTCTAAAGCTAACAATTGTACATGTCATAGTAAGTAAACTGATATTGTGTACGATCACACTTATCCCAATTCTTGAATTATCTAACATTACCTATCAGGAGGATGTAAAAGTTACGAGAAAGAAACCAAACAAAGTGGATTGAATAAGCTACTATCTTTTAGTCTTTCTTGATACTTCTGATGGTTAGAATAAAACAATTGTCAAGCATTATGAATAACTATGCTACGAGCGTGGGGATTAACTGTGCTAAGGCAACAGTAATTAAATGGTGCATGACAAGTTTTGAGCAAAGAAGAGACACGGTCTAAAGTTTTCACCACGCAACGCGTCATCAAAAGAAGAGTTGCAAAAAAGATGTCAAATACAAATGAAAACTTACTCAAGAAGCTAAAACGAGCCTCTATCCATTCCAACATGTGTCGAGGTTAGGTCAATCAAGAAAGCTAAACGTGCAGAATGGTAAAACAGGCACATTTGGACACATGATAGCTTAAGTAAATATGTTTATTTTAGGCTACGCTAAAACCATCAAACTAACCATTTGTCTCGTCTGAACAATTTCTGAAGTATACTCAATTTTTAAATCAAGTGCTTTATACACAATCAGAGTGTTATCATTTCTATAAAGTCACTCATTTGCAAACACTATTAAGCTAAATTGTCTTTTATTATTGTATTATTATATATATTTGGTTTGATTGGGAGTAGCGGTAACATAAATAGCCCTGAAAAAGGTCCAAAAGCATTAGGCCAAAGAACTCCGAGGATATTCTCATGTACTCATAGATCATTTGAAAGAAGTCAGATTCGGCACGCTCCCTTAAATACTAGATCATTTAAAATATTTTGAAATTATGTTTCATATGAGATCCTTTTAGGACCTGACGCCCCCACACCATAAAGAATAGTGACACACGCCCACGGGCGCGTGTCTACATTTCAAGAGTGAACAAATTCTCATTCTAATTATTCCCTGCTACAAAAGCATTTAAGACATTAAAATAACAGGAGCTCATATGAGTATTTGAGGTATTTTGGAGATAGATGATAATATTGAACCTGGTTCCATTTTGCTTACTGTCTAGTTACTGTGCATGCGTGCACCCCTTCTTTTGTTGTATTTATAGGTTGGATCTGGTTAATTTTCTTCCTATATTTGGAACTAATTCCTTGCCGCTGCTGCCCAGCTATAAGCGTGATTTGGGACTCTTAGGGTCCGTTTGGAACCAATTCTTTTAAGATTTGGATTTCAGATTTGGCATTGGATTTGGAATTCAATTCACTTCTTTTTGTTTGGAGTGCAAGGCAATTCAAATAACAAAATTTCAATTTTTGTGTTTGGAGAACAGAGGAAATGGAAAGGTAATAATTTTTTAGACAATTATATCCTTGATTTACGATGAAAAACAAATTACAGTAATTGGTTACAAGTATGCTAGTGCCAGCACATGGTGGTGGCGGCAGCGGCGGCACTGCACGGTGTAGCAACATCGACGGTGGTTGGGTGGTCAAGTGATGGTAATGATGGTAGTCGTGGTATTGAGGTGTAACAAAGTGTAACTAGAGGTCATCAACTGACGCCAATAGTGATGCCGATGGCAATGGTGGCGGCGGAAGCGACAGTAGTGATGGCGACGGAGGCGACAGTACTGATGGGGACGGTTGTGGTGGCGGCAGTGATGGTGGTGGTGGCGGCAGTAGTGATGGTGGTGGGGGTGAAGGCAGTAATGGCGGCATCAATGGTGGCAGTAATGGTGGTGGCAATAGTGGTGGTGGTGGTGGCAGTAGTGGTTGCTGCGGTGATGGTGGTGGTGGCGGTAGTAGTGATGGTGGTGGGGGTGAAGGCAGCTGTGGTGGCAGTAGTGGCGGTGGTGGCAGTAGTGGCGGTGGTGGCAATAGTGGTGGTGGCTGTGGTGGTGGTAGTGGCATTATTGGTGGCAGCGGCGGCGATAGTGGTTGTGGTGGCAGAGGTAGTGGTGGCGACGGTGGTGGTGGTGGTGGTGGCGACGGTGGTAGTTGTGGTAGTACTGGCGGTGGTGGTGGGGGATCCAGTGGCAGCGGTGGTGGTAGTAGCGGTGGCAGTAGGGGTGGCAATAGTGGTGGTGGTGGCAATAGTGGCAGTACTGTTGGTGGCGGTGGCGATGGCGGTGGGGTAGAGGTAAGGGATGCAGTGGCGATGGTGGTTGTAGTGGTTGTAGTGGTGGTGGTGGTGGTAGTGTTCGCATTGGTTGTGGCGGCAACGACAGTGGTAGTGATGGCGGCGGTGGTAGTGTGGCGGTGGTAGTGGTGGTGGTGGTGACAGTGGTGGTAGTAGTGGCGGCGATGACGGTGGTGGTGGCGATAGTAGTGGTGGCGGTGGCAGTAGTGGAAGTAAAAGTGGTGTTGCGGTAGCGGCAATGAAGATGGTGGTGGTGGGTTCATTGTTGGAGAGATCTAGAAAAAAAGGGTAAGATAGGTAAATAATTAATTTTAATTCAAGTAAATCGAAATCCCATGAAATCCGACCATTTTTCATCGGATTTCACACTATAGAAACAAATCCAGTCAAATCCCATGAAATCCAATTCCAATTCCTTTTTTTAATGTTCCAAACAACAAAATTTAAGGATTTGAAATGAAATCCCATCAATTCCATGGTTCCAAACACACTCTTACAAGTTATAGGAATATACATTTGCCGGATTTATAGGAAGATACATTTGCCGGCAAACACCTCCCAATTTTTAAGTAAGCCATGTAATTTGCAAGGATGGACCACCCAAGTTATATTCCGCACAATTTCCCAATTTAAAATAAACTATGTCCTTTGCAAGGATGGAAGAGCCAAGTTTTATTCCGTACAGTTTTTTGCTTACATTACAAGCTTGTATTGACCAAAGCCTTCAAATTAATGCGTACATCGTGGTACGTACTTTGACTCTGGTAACGAAAGGACATTGAGATGTCTTAGTGGGCATCAATCACCTTGAAAGGCGTTAGGCAAGTGACCTTAAAAAATTTATGAATTTTGTACCACAGAGAAATTGAGAGATCGAACTGGGAAGCAATCACCAAATAGTTGACAATGTACAAGATTTACTTGGGAACTAGTTCAAAGCTCCGATCCAGCCTGTTTGCTTCTTTAGAAAAGCATATCATTCCCCTTGACGACTCTTGATTGCTATAAATAGAGTTAGTCCCCTCCAGTTTCCAAAACCAAGCAAGGCAATCCTCTAAAACCCTGCCTAAAATGGGAAGCCTAGGGAAATTGGGGCAATGGCCTCATTTGGTAATTGCAATCGCATTTTGCTTTGTAGCCACTAGTGTTGTTGCCAAAAAGCCTTACATTTATGCTTGTCCACCACCCCACCACCCACATCATCACTACAACCACCCTCCTTATATGTACAAGTCACCACCGCCTCCGAAGCGCACGGGACACTCGCCATACTACTATAAGTCTCCACCACCACCGCCGAAGCACTCGGGACACCCACCATACTATTACAAGTCTCCGCCACCACCACCGAAGCACTATGGACATCCACCATACTACTACAAGTCCCCGCCACCACCAAAAAAGTAGTCGGGGCACCCCCCATACTATTACAAGTCTCTGCCGCCACCGCCGAAGCACTCTGGACATCCACCATACTACTACAAGTCCCCGCCACCACCAAAAAAGCAGTCGGGGAACCCACCATACTACTACAAGTCTCCCCCACCACCAAAAAAGCATTCGGGACACGCACCATACTATTACAAGTCTCCCCCAATGCCACCAAAACACTCGGGACATCCACCATACTACTACAAGTCCCCACCACCACCATCAAATCACTCAGGACATTCACCTTATTACTATAGGTCGCCTCCACCGCAATCCCGATCTCCTCCACCTCCTTATTACTATAAGTCACCACCTTCACGTACCATCCATGTCACCACCTCCACCTTATTATTATAAATCACCACCACCCCCATCACCTTTTCCTCCTCCTCCATACTGCTATAAGTCTCCTCCTCCTCCATCTCCATCACCACCTCCTCCTTACTTGTATAAATCGACACCTCCTCCATCACCTTCTCCTCCACCTCCTTACTACTACAAATCACCTCCTCCACCATCACCATCCCCACCACCACCATACATTTACAAGTCCCCACCACCGCCTTCTCCCTCTCCTCCTCCTCCCTACTATTACAAGTCACCCCCACTACCATCACCATCTCCTCCACCGCCTTACTACGACAAGTCTCCGCCCCCACCATCTCCATCCCCACCGCCACCATACTACTACAAGACACCCCCTCCTCCCGTGAAATCACCACCTCCTCCGTCATACTACTACAAATCACCACCGCCTCCAGCAGGCCACTAAGACAAACCCATCTTTTGCATCAGGTTCAATATGACAACATCAACTTGCTTGTGCTGCAATTTTTTGCATTATTGTGTTCGTGTAATCAATTGTATTTTAATAAAACAAGGTCTCTAGGGGATCCTTGATACGTATGTGTGAATGAAGCATTACATCCAAACAATGTATGATTGGACTCCGTAAACATTTGGAGATACTAGGACAGACTATCTTGATAAGTTTATAGTTTCCTGTATATTGAAAGAGTTGGTGATAGACATGTGAGGCTCATTTTCTGAACTTTCGAAAAACTATACTAACTTAGCACAGGTCTACAGTGCACAAATGTGCTCGATCTTCATTTGATTTTTCTTGATCCAACAACTCACCACCGTCTGTCAGGACAATCCTTAATGTGAAGGATACCACCATTTGTTTTTCATTCATCTGTCTATCCAGTAGGGGACTAAAGAAGAAAAAGTTACCAAGCACATGAAACTTCCGTTAAAATTGCCATGAGTTTGATTACAATATTGACTCGAAACAAGAATAAGCCAAACAGTTACCAAGCTTCATAATTGTTATGTACGACATCCATTTGTTCTTGCTGAGCATCAATCATTTGATAATGAGGAGAAAACCTGCCTCGTTGAAAAGAACAAAAGAAAGACTCCACGATCCGAAAGAGGTCGGCAATGATTCACACCTTAATCAAGTTGATGGAGTCAAAACAGATTTTCAACTTTTTAAATTTTTGACTTGAAAAGGCCGTAACATGCAGATGCCAGGACACGTTTAACATATATAATAAAAAAAAAAAGGTAAGAAGAATTCCATAATGACAGATATGAGGTAAAAGGTTTTGATTTTCTAAACCCCCACTTATAAGAGATCACAAATAGATAGGACTGCAATATTCAACATAACGTGGTTAACAGAGGAAAAAATAAGCGAAGACGAAAACAGGATTATATGGTGCATGACGGCAACAAATCAGTACGACAAATAATGGATGGCGGCAACGATCAATTGACATGATTCTTTTGGTTTTGGGTCATTACCAAGAAAATGATTTAGCCGGGGGGATACCGTGAGGCCATCCGCGGGAGTCGCGGCAGCGATTAGTGGTCTCTCAAACCACGCTACCACTCCAGCGATTAGTGGCAGCGTATAGAAACATAAAAGCTACAAGAAAGGAACCAAACAAAAGAGCTACAAAAAAGGAACCAAATCCAGCATCTATGTCATATCATATCACATGCGTTAGCCTTTCTTAATACTTCTGATGGTTAAAATATAACGAATTGTCAAGCATCTATGTCATATCATATATGTATACCCTTCTTACCCCCCTTTTATTATGCGACACGTCATTTTTTTTCCATTTTGCGACACGTCATCATCTTTATTTTTGGCGTTTCATTCATCTTTTACCTCTATTTATTAAAGACTCACATGCATCATGACTCTTTATTAATCAAAAATAAATATATAATAGACGAAGCGTTGTGCGTTGCGGAGGCGACACATAAGCTTTTTTAGGAGTTCTTTACCCTTCTTACCCCTTTTAATTATGCGACACGTCATCTTTTTTCCATTTTGCGACACATCATCATCTTTATTTTGGCGTTTCATTCCTCTTTTACCTGTATTTATTAAAGTCTCACATGCATCATGACTCTTTATTGATAAAAAATTTGGAGTTATTATTACTATAAGTCTAATATCGTTCCTCCTCCATTAGTTGATACTTCAAGGGGGTTTTACCTGGAATGAAAGAACAAAAATGGATTCATGAAGGTTTAATTACTGAATCGCTTCCCAATGGTATGTTCCGTGTTCGTTTAGATAATGAAGATATGATTCTAGGTTATGTTTCGGGAAAAATCCGACGTAGTTTTATACGGATATTGCCAGGGGATAGAGTCAAAATTGAAGTAAGTCGTTATGATTCAACCAGAGGGCGTATAATTTATCGACTCCGCAACAAGGATTCGAAGGATTAGGTCAGTGTTTTTAAACTTCAACATTCGTTTCGTGGGAATACGATTCAAGATGCAAAATTTCAAAGAAACTTATT
This sequence comes from Escallonia rubra, assembly GCA_033065855.1. Lineage (NCBI taxonomy): Eukaryota > Viridiplantae > Streptophyta > Magnoliopsida > Escalloniales > Escalloniaceae > Escallonia > Escallonia rubra. The sequence goes on along the minus strand of JAVXUO010003019.1, from coordinate 651,855 downwards.
TTCTTCCAAGAAGTAGATTCAGAATTAAGGTAAGGAGTGGTAAATATGAAAATAAGGGCTTCTGTTCGTAAAATTTGTGAAAAATGTCGCCTAATTCGTAGGCGGGGACGAATTATAGTAATTTGTTCCAACCCAAGACATAAACAAAGACAAGGATAATAATATACGTTAAAAATGCATATGTACAAATAAAAAGAGTAATCTGTTTTGACATAAAATGGAGGCGTTTCATTCCTCTTTTGCCTCTATTTATTAAAGTCTCACATTCATCATGACTCTTTATTAATAAAAAATAAATATATAATAGACGAAGCGTTGGGCATTGCGGAGGCGACACATAAGTTTTTTTATGAGTTCTTTTCCCTTCTTACCCCTTTTAATTATGCGACACGTCATCTTTTTTCCATTTTGCGACACGTTATCATCTTTGTTTTGGTATTTCATTCCTCTTTTACCTCTATTTATTAAAGTTTCACATGCATCATGACTCTTTATTAATAAAACATTTGGAGTTATTATCACTATAAATTTAGTTGACCATATAACAGTAAAAAACCAATTCTACACATTTTAAAACACTACATAATCAATGTATCAACAAAGTAGGACTTAATTTTGATTATTAACACCTCAAAAATACTTTAAATAACAAAATAAACACTCAAACATAAAGAAAACATTAATTACACGTCACCATGTTTGTTTGGTGTTCTATTCCTCATTTACCTCTACTTATTAAAGTCATACATGTATCATGACACTTTAGCATAACTTGTTATTACACGTCACCATGTTTATTTTAGCGTTCTATTCCTCATTTATCTCTACTTATTAAAGTCACACAGCTACACTATTTCTTTTATAAGATTAATATTATCTTTTAAAGTGATGGTTATCTAAGAAATTTTTGGCCGCTACCTAGGTCATATGAAGATGTCGACAGCCTCCCATCCGATGAAACTCAATGGTCATTGTATACTCTTAATGATACTTATTTAGTGACTTTAGAAAGGTACTTTTAAAAATTGTCTGTTATGGTATCAACAAATATGGTATTAAGCATATTTATCGATCATTAATTGTTTTGTATAGAGAGTTGTAGGAATTTTCATGGGCAGTAGGTAAAAATAATTCATTTCTAAAATGAATTAAAATTATTCTACGTGCTTCCATTTCGGTACCAATGTCTATTTTTAGGTGCCTATTTACGTCTACAAAATAAATTACTAATTGTATAGTTCGTGCACCTATTTTGGGATTTTTCGTTTCCAATACAAATGACTACGACCGTTTTTTAATTCATTATGTTCGAATTCATGTATATATACATGGTAATCTACAAAAAATAATGTTCAATATTTGATATTCTAACTTCACAAACTTCTATAATCACCTTAATATATTATAAGCTTAAAACTTAATGAGCAATATAAATCAAAGATGAAGTGCAAGAATTTTGTAACCTTACGCAATTATATCCCCATCTATAACAGTTTAGACATCTTTACGTATATTCACCACTATATATAATTTTTTTAGCCTCAAAATAAAAACAAAAATTATAAAATGATATGACATTTTTATGATCATTCAGACAATAATTAACTGTACAATGCATACATATTTTCAAATTAATTGTCTTAGAGAATATTCAAAATTAAATGAGCGGTCGAAAAAGCGTCGAACATGACGATGAAGTAAAGTAATTAGAATACAGATATTGTCACTATAACACTATAGTTTCTCTTTTTAGGATTATTTCTACATTTTAAAAGGTCGGTTGTTTGAAACGAAGTAAAATAGCTCCACTTACTTTCAATTTTGCTAAGGTTTTCATGGCATCTTTTTTAAGTAGGTTTATTCAGTCTAGGCAATAATTTACTAAACAAATTATTAGTGCCTTTTTTGTACTTTTTTTTATAAACTTTAAATTTCATTGTAGATAACTATAGTAGATGTCTAATTTAATATGGTATGGAGTTCTATCTGAGATACTTATAAAATAAAACAGTTGATCGATGGTGCGCCACATAACGTGAAAAACTAAAAAAAAATGTCTCACACTTATATGGATATGGTAAGCAAAATAAATAACGTAAATATAATTTGGTGTATAAATTCTTGAAATTTAACTTTTTTGTACAAAAATAAAATTAGTACTTGAAATACCAAAGAAAAAAGTAACATTCTAATTTGAAGTGAAATAATTGATTACTCATTTTATGCCTCACTTTTTGAATACTTTATTTTGAACTTTGAAATCTTAATAATTTATTAGCACTATAACATACTTTACTATTATGAAACAATTTTAGGAATATGCTTTCATTGAATTTCTCTTGATTATGATATTGCTTATATCTGAAGTGCATGAATGCGATATGTTTTAAATTCGATGGTTCACTTCAAGCGAATATGATTAAATCGTAATATTCAAAACCATCGACATGATGCTTAAATACTCAATCTTAACTCTATCAAAATACGTTAAAACTCAGACATACTCATAGCTTTTAAATAGAACTCACCCGGGTTACTGAGCTAGTATATATAATAGACGAAGCACTGTGTGTTGTCAAGGCGACACATAAGCTTTTTTAGGGATTCTTTTCCCTTTTTACCCCTTTTAATTATGCGACACGTCATCTTTTTTCCATTTTGCGACACGTCATCATCTTTGTTTTGGCATTTCATTCCTCTTTTACCTCTACTTGTTAAAGTCTCACATGCATCACGACTCTTTATTAATAAATTCGGAGTTATTATTACTATAAATTTAGTTAACCTTATAAGAGTAAAAAAATAATTCTACACATTCTAAAACTCTACCTAATCAATGTATCAACAAATTAGGACTTAATTTTGATTATTAACACCTCAAAAACACTTTAAATAACAAAATAAACACTCAAACATAAAGAAAACATTAATTACACGTCCCCATGTTTGTTTTGGTGTTCTACTTATTAAAGTCACACATGTATCATGACTCTTTAGTATAACTTATTATTAAAAATTAGACATCATCATGTTCCTCCTTTACATCTACTCATTAAAGTCACACATGTATAATGACTCTTTAGTATAACTTATTATAAAAAATTCGGAGTCATTATTACCATAAATTTAGTAGACCTTATAAGAGAAAAAAATCTCTTCTACACCTTCTAAAATTCTACCTAACTAATGCATCAACATATTAGGACTTGATTTTGACTATTAATACCTCAAAAATATTTTTTATAACAAAATAAACACTCAAACATAAATAAAAAAATAAATTATACATCATCATGTTTGCTTTGGTGTTCCATTTCTCTTCCACCTCTACTTATTATAGTCACATATGCTTCATGACTCTTAATTGTAGCTTATTATTGAAAAATTCGGAGGTATAATTAGCATAAATTTAGTTGACCTCATAAGAGTAGAAAATCAATTATATACCTTCTAAAACTCTACATAGTCAATATATCAACATATTGGAACTTCATTTTGACTATTACCTCAAAAACACTTTAAATAACAACATACACACTCAAACATAAAGAAAACATAAGTCACCTATTAAAAACAAATTATAGGTCACAAATTAAAAGCTTTTTTTTTCTTTATACAAAAGCAACATGTAAAAAGAATATGTGTTAATTGTTGTAAATATTTTAAAAATACCAATTTGAGATTTTACTTCAATAGTTAATTCTAATTATATCACATTGAACTTTAAGATACATAAGCTTTTAGAAGTGTTCTTTTTCTTTTTTACACAACTTTAACTCTTTACTAAAATTTATTTTTAAAATATTTGTGAACATTATTGTCCCAATTGTTATAAACCCTTTAAAACGAGAAAAACAGTTCTAAAATTTTAAGTATATAACATTGAACTTTCAAATACGTTAGCCTTTTTAGTGTTTTTTTTTCTTTGTCCCCCTTACTTGCATGTCATCGTATTTATTTTGGTCATTTTCTTTTTTTCCCCTACTTATTAACTATGTATTATAATTTATTGTTAAAAAATTGTGGCTATTACTGACCCAATTTTCGTAAACCTTTTAAAATTAGGAAACCAACTCTAAAGTTTTTAAAACACTGCCTAATGAATATACTTATATATTAGGCCTTAATTTTGAATGTTAATACCTTAAGTGCACTTTAAAATAACAAAATAATATCTCACAAATATAAAATATGAAGACTACGTATCAAAAATAAAGATTAATATTTAACATATTTTTATATAAGCAATATATGAAACGAATATGACTTCATTTTTAGATATCTTTGAAATGCTAAAATAACAGTTTATTTCACAAATTAATTTTAATATAATAACTCAAAATCTAAAGTAGAAATCATATACTCTTTTGAATGCCCAAAACAAAGAATCAAATATAACGCATTCTTAAATTGGTTACTTTAGAAAATCTTTAAAAACATATCAAAACGGCACCTCTAAAAATTGTTGAACATGATCTTGGATTGTCACTGTATGTAATGCTACGCTATTTCTTTTATAAGATTAATTCTATATTTTAAAGTGATGGTTATCGAAGAAACCTTTGACCGCTAACTAGGTCATAGGAAGACGCCTAAAGCCTATCATATGGTGAAACTCAATGGTCACTGTGTACTCTTAATGACACTTATTTAGTGACTTTAAAAAGGTACTTTTAAAAATTGTCAGTTATGGTATCAACAAAAATGATACTAACTATATTTATCAATCATTAAATGTTTTGTATAGAGGGTTGCAGGGATTTTCATGGGCAGTAGGTAAAAATAATTCATTATCTGAAATGTATTAAAATTACTCCACGTGCTTCCATTTCAGTTCCAATGTCTATTTTAAGTTGCCTATTTACGTCTACACAATAAATTACTAATTGTATAGTTCGTGCACCTTTTTTAGGAATTTTCTTTTCCAATATAAATGACTACAACCATTTTTTAATTCATTACATTCGAATTCATGTGTATATACATGGTAATCTACAAAAAATAATGTTAAATATTTGATATTCTAACTTCACAAACTTCTATAATCACCTTAAAATATTATAAGTTTAGAACTTAATGAACAATCTACAAATCAAAGATGAAGTGCAAAAATTTTGTAACCTTACGCAATTATATCGCCATCTATAACAGTTTAGACAACTTTACGAATATTCACCGCTATATATAATTGTTTAGCCTCAAAATAAAATAAAATTTGTAAAATGATATGACATTTTTATGATTATTCAGATAATAATTAACAGTACAATGCATATATATTTTCAAATTAATTGTCTTAGAGAATATTCAAAATTAAACGTATGGTCGAAAAAGTGCTGAACATGATGATGAAGTAAAGTAATTAGAATACAGACAGACACTGCCACTATAACACTATAGTTTCTCTTTTCAAGATTATTTCTACATTTTAAAAGGTTGGTTGTTTGAAAGGAAGTAAAATAGCTCCACTTACTTCCATTTTTGCTAAGGTTTTCATGCATGGTTTTTTAGTAGGTTTATTCAGTCTATACAATAATTTACTAAAAAAATTATTTCTGCCTTTTTCGTACTTTCTTTTACAAACTTTAAATTTCATTGTAGATGACTATAGTAGATGTCTAATTTAATATGGTAAGGAGTTCTATCTGAGGTACTTATAAAATAAAACAATTGATCAATGGTGCGCCACATAACGTAAAAAACTAAAAAAAATGTCCCACACTTATATGACTATGGTAAGCAAAATAAATAGCGTAAATAAAATATTGTGTGTAAATTCTTGAAATTTAACTTTTTCGTACAAAAATAAAATTAGTACTTAAAATACTAAAGAACAAAGTAACATTCTAATTTGAAGTGAAATAATTGATTACTCATGTTATGCTTCACTTTTTGAATACTTTATTTTGAACTTCGGAATCTTACTAATTTATTAGCACTATAAAATAGTTTACTATTACGAAACAATTTCGGGAATATGTTTTCATTGAATTTCTCTTGATTATAATATTGCTTATATGTGAAGTGCATGAATGCGATATGTTTTGAATTCGGTGGTTCACTTCAAGCGGATACAAATAAATCGTAATTTTCAAAACCATAGACATGATGCTTAAATACCTGACCTTAACTGTACCATAATATGTCAAAACTCAAACATACTCATAGCGTTTAAATAGAATTCATCCGGGCGTTGCCCGGGTTACTGAACTAGTCAATATATAATAGACGAAGCGTTGTGCATTGTGACGGCGACACATAAGCTTTTTTTAGTGTTCTTTTCACGTTTTACCCCTTTTAATTATGCGACACGTCATCTATGTTCAATTTTGCGACACATCATCATCTTTGTTTTGGTGTTTCATTCTTCTTTTAACTCTGCTTATTAAAGTCTCAAATGCGTCATGACTCTTTATTATAACTTATCATTGAAAAATTCGGAGGTATTATTACTATAAATTTAGTTGACATTATAAGAATAAAAAATTAATTCTACACATTCTAAAACTCTAGCTAATCGATGTATCAACATAATAGGACTTAATTTTGACTATTAACACCTCATAAATACTTTAAATAACAAAATAAACACTCAAACATAAAGAAAACATAAATTACAAGTCATCACGTTTGTTTTGGTGTTCTATTCCTCATTTACCTCTACTTTCATACATGTATTCTGACTCTTTAGTATAATTTATTATTAAAAATATGTAGGTATTATTACCATAAATTTGGTAGTCCTTAGAAGAGTAAAATCTTCTACACCTTCTAAAACTCTACCTAATCAATGTATCAACATATTAGGACTTGATTTTGACTATTAACACCTCAAAAACACTTTTTATAATAAAATAAACACTCAAACATAAACAAAACATAAATTACACGTCGTCATGTTTGCTTTTGTGTTTCATTCATCTTCTACCTCAACTTATTATAGTCACACATGCATCATGGCTCTTTATTGTAACTTGTTATTGAAAATGTTGGAGGTATAATTGTTGGGAAATTATGCTTTGTGTATACTTGTGCAGAATGACAAAGAACGAAAATACTAAAATATAGTATACTAAACTGAACAAACTGTATCAGAACATGAACTGTATACATAACTCACTGCAGAATTACAGAAACAACAATAAAGAAATCGAGGCGTGAATTTGATTCACTGTCCTTAAGACTTTATTCATCCCGCAACGGTGCTAACGGTTTTTTGACGAAAGTCTCCCATGATACAACAGTAGTACGTCTGAAAATAGGAGCACTCCAAATTCGCAGACCCGGCAAACCAAAACAATGCAGAACTCTTTCTTCTTACAGACACAGACACATGAACAGAATTTTGAGATTGATTCATTTAATTTTTCTGTAACTGACTCGTTTTTATATAGTGACTATTCACTGGGGGGTTGCAACTCTTCACAGCTATTGGAAAGGTTGCAACTTTCTGGAAAAGAAAATAAATAAATAAATAAAATTTATTTATTTAAAATATTTTTGTCCCACAAAAGAGTAAAGCCTGATGGGCCCAAGCCACGGCCACAGACCGGACCGGGACAGGACGATCAGGCGGCGCGCGTGTGTGTTGTGGACCTTGGGTCAACCTAGGTCCTCTCTCCTTACAAAACTTGGGTACCCCTAAGGGGCCCAATCCTTAGCTCAAGACTAAGCCTTATAAGGAAGCAACATTAGCTTTATATGTTCAATGTAAGATACTATTTTCCCTTCAAGTTGAACCACCACCTTCAACTTTCTCATTCACTTCTTATTTGTTTTAAACATGTGAATTTACTATGATCATCTACTCCAATAGATGAACATAAATCAATTTGTTCCTAACCAAATTTTGGTGTGGAACCCATTTGAAAACTGAGTCAAAGATGGCTTCTTAACATTGAGTTTAAAACCCAATTGCCAACAATCCCCCACGTAAATAGAAAATTGACTGGACAATATACGCAAAGAAACACTGACACAAGAAAGAGTTCAATTAGAACGACACTGCATCGGGATAGGTAGTCGATGGCCTTGAACCTCCCCTAGTGAGAACTATCGATTTACTGCTTAACCAGTGAACGTGATGTCTTGAACTGTTCATCATTTAGTGTAAATCGAGAGAATAGAACTTCAGACAGTACCGCTCAAACATTGTTTTGAGGTTCTCTTTGTTGTGTTCATTTTGGCCCTGAACAACTCCTGGTTTTCATGAGTACTCTCTGAGAATTCAGCCTTACAATTCTCATAAAAGTGGCCCACTTCTTACTCACATAGGTGACTTCTTATTAAGAGGTTCCTAATGCACCCCTACTTGGATTTTCAAGATATAAGAGTCATTAAAAGCATAGCTTAACCTAGCCTTTTATAGGTGCCACTGTCTTCTCATCATATGAATGGATATGAGGGTTTTAACCCCCCACAATGCTCCGTCTGAGTCTCAATTACATAATTCAATTTTTCCTTTGAACCTAGATTTTTGGGATCTCCTGTCAGCTGGGTAGGGTTTCCATTATGGCAACTCTTTAGTTCATAGGCTTAAGGCCCATTCCCCTCGATGACGTATTTACTTTCTCTCTAATCAAAACTTTCGTTAACGGATCCGCAATATTATCCTTTGACTTCACATAGTCAATATAAATAATTCTACTAGAAAGTAATTCCATGAGCAGTCGTTACATACAACGTTGCATACACAGTCCTGCCACTATGTTGTGCATTGGGATTAACCGGTCCACTTTCGAGAATGGTTTTGCTAGTAGCCATTGTTATATCTATCAACAAATTATAACAACAATTGTTAAAAATCCATTCTAACACAAAACTTTAAAGAAAAGCAGATTCTAGTAACACTAAAATTAAATTCAGAAACTGGAAATAATTTTAGTAGAAAGTTTGACAGAAACAAAAGACAAAACGAATTTTGAAAATAGTGTTTCTACACATGTAACACAAAGTGCAGTATAAAGTCTTTAGATTGTGGGGAAGTTATACTTTGTGCAGGATGACAAAGAACGAAAATACTGAAATATAGTATACTAAACTGAACAAACAGTATCAGAACATGAACTATATAACTAACTCACTGTAGAATTATAGAAACATCAATGGAGAAACCGAGGCGTGAATTTGATTCATTATTCTTAAGACTTTATTCGTCCCGCAACAGTGCTAATGGTCTTTTCACGAAAGTTTCCCAAAATACAACGGTAGTACGTCTGAAAATAGGAGCACTCCAAATTCGTAGACCTGACGAACCAAAACAACGCATAACTCTTTATTCTTAAAGACAGACACAAGAACAAAATTTCAGGATTGACTCATTTAATTTTTCTATAACTGACTCTTTTTTATATAGTGAATATTCATTTAGGGGGGGGGGGGTGCAACTCTTAATAGCTGTTGGAAAGGTTGCAACTTTCCGGAAAAGAAAATAAATAAATAAATAAAATTTATTTATTTAAAATGTTTTTGTCCCAAAAAAAATAAAGCCTTGATGCACCCAAGCCCAAGCCACGGCAACAGACCGGACCGGGACAGGACGGGCAGGCGGCATGCGTGTGTGTTGTGAACCTTGGGTCAACCTAGGTTCTCCCTCCTTACAAAACTTGGGTACCCCAAGGGGCCCAACCCTTAGCTCAAGACTAAGCCTTATAAGGAAGCAACATTAACTTTATCTCTTCAACTTTTGATACTCTTTTTCCTTCAAGCTGAACCACAAACTTCAACTTTAATTTTCTCATTCACTCATCATTTGTATTAAACTTGTGAATATACTATGATCATCTACTCCAATAAATTTGGTTGGGGTGTTGAGAGTTATTTTGCTTGATATTGTTTGTAATCCATCAGTTGATAGACAAGCCATATGTCAGGCATACAGGGTTGGTCAGAAGAAACCTATGTATATTTACAATCTAATTACCTCAGGAACAATTGAGGATAGGAAATGTCTGCGATGGGCTAAGAAATATCTTTTGTCTCAGAAAGTCTTCTCTTCTGCAAACATAAAGAGTTGTGAGCCAAAAATGTTATCTGAAGTCTCGGAAGATAACATCTTAGACAAGATGGTTCAATATGACGAGCTAAGGAAATTTTTTTAGTCCATAACTTACCAACCAAAAGCACCGGATTTACTTGAGAATCCTGATTTGGTGGATCGTTGGATATTAAAGGATATAGGAATGATAATTTTCTCAGCTTAAGTTCACTATAACCAAATTATTTTGTACCGAACCTAAATAAATGAAAGCAACTGCATACAAAGTGGCAAGAAAAGAGAGTTGTGGACATTTTAGGCTAATTACCAACTAGATACACAGTATTAGGCATGTATAAAAGCGAAACATTTGGCTCTTTAATATTAAGCATCCTTGTACCTCTGAATCTTCCAACTTCACTCGATTGTTGGACGAAGCATGAAGGGAACTCCAATCTCTCTCTCTAAAATCATGCAAACAAGGTACTGGAACACGAGAGAGAGCTAAATATGGTTAATTAGAGTTAATTGGGTTTAATTAGACTTAATTATTGTTAATTAAGGTTTAATTAAGAGCTAAATAAAGTGAACATGTCAAGTTAATGTGTTAATTAGGGGCAAATAGGGCTAAGGACTTGACAAATTGTCCAGTATGTTATCATTGGAGGTATAAACTGGAAAAAGGGAAGAAGAAAAACATTGCATGGAAAGTATTACGATATTTTTCAGCTACCCCAAGGCTTCAGCGGATGTACTACTCATCCAATACGACTGAACATATGAGGGCTCACTATGAGACTTGTAACGATGATACCGATGTGCTGACACACCCCACTGATGGAGAGGCGTTGAAGGAGTTTGACCGGAAGCATCCAACCTTTGCTCAGGAGGTTTGGAATGTTAGACTTGGTTTGGCAACCGATGGGTTCAATTCTTTCGGATAGTCTAGCACGCCTTACTCTACATGGCCTGTTATTATTGTTCGGTATAACCTTCCACCAGGCATGTGCATGAAGAAGCCATGCATATTTTTATCATTGCTTATTCCAGGGCTGAAGAGTCCCAGTAAGGATATAGATGTGTATTTAAGGCCATTAATTGATAAGCTCAAACAGTTATGGGATCATGAAGTCAAAACTTATGATTCACCCCTTAAACAGAACTTTCAGATATAGACTATACATGATTTTCCTGCATTGAAAATTACGTGTGGCTAGAGCACACATGGAAAGTTAGCATGCCCTACTTGTATGGACGTGAACCCCGGTCATACTTTAAAGCACGTCGAAAAGCCCTTGTGGTTCGGATGTCACCGTAAGTTTTTGCCACCAGACCATCAGTTCCGTAGGTAGAAGGATAAATTCGATGGAACAATAGAGCGTGAGGTTGTCACACTCGACTATCCATCTGGTGATGAAGTGATCTCACATCTGGAGGCACTTGATACTGACATACAATACCGCAAGGGTGTGTCGAATCAGAAGATTCGAGGATACGGAAAGAGCAAAACAAGAGGAAACAGTGTATTTTCTGGGAGTTAGACTACTGGAGGACACTCATTATTCGAAACAACATGGACATGATGCACATTGGCAAGAATGTTTTGTTAAGGAAAAATTGAAAGATCACCTTAAAGCGAGAAAGGGTCTACAAAAGTTGGATTAATTTTACGCTACACCCCATACTTTTAAAAAAAAAAAGCGCGTTTGGTAACCATTTTTTTTCCTTCTCCAATTAAAAAACCAGTTTTTAAACTGAAGAGTGAAAAAAAAAACTCCAAAAATTGGTTTTTTTTTCACTTTTGGTTTTTTTTTTAGACCACCACCCTCCCACCGCCAGCGGCTTACCGGCAGTCGCCGACGACTGCCGACAGCCACCTCTGGCCACAAGCAGCCACCTCAGGTGACCACCGATGGCCGACGACCACCGGCAGTCACCGACGGCGACCACCGCCGGCCTGCAGCCACCTCCGGCGACTACCGCTATGCCCCACGACCGCCACTGCAAACCACCACAAAAAAAACTCAAAATAAAAACTGGGTTATTAAACACCCACTTGTTTTTGTAAAACAAAAAAATTAAACTGCTCTTTAATTTTTTCAATTTAAAAACTGAAAACCAAAAAAAAGATTTTGTCAAACGAAGTCTTAATTAGGAGTCAGTTGCATCCAGCACCCCAGAGTTCTAAAATTGGCACCCAACACAAAAAAAAATTAAAAATCTTGGTATCAAGCACCAATTGACGGTCAAAATGGCCTTTGACCAGACGTCTGTTAATTTTTGAAGGGCAAATTGGTCTTTTCACCAGTCATATCCTAGTCAGCTACAACCCTAAGCCCTTTACGTCATATATATATATATATATATGTGTGTGTGTGTGTGTGTGTGTGTGTGCCCCCAACCGCGCATTACCATCAGCACCAAAAACCCGTCTCTGGCGTCTGGGGTCCGCCTCTTCACCTAACATAACCTATCCCTTGCCATTTCCACCCTCGATTTGAACCGCTAATTATGTCGTTATGATGTTGTGTGATGGCTAATTGTGTTCGCTGGCGACTGATTGGGAGATCGTGTGACGTGGTGATTGGGTATGTTATGGCTGCGGCAATGGGCAGGGGAAGTGTCTGGTGGTCGTCATGTTGGATTCAGTAATGGCTTATCGAACGGTCAATGTTGGTCGAATAGGCAGGGTTGGTGGTCGTCATTCGGTTTGAGGCGATGGCCGTTTGTGGTTGTCGTTTAGTTTGAGGCGATGGCCATGGGTTAGGGATTGGTGGTTGTGGGTGAGAAATTTGTGATAGAGGCAGAAGTCATCCAAGGTCGACGTTGGTGGCCACGATTATATTGGAGGGTGTGCTGTGATTAGAGGTTAGTTGTTGTGGGTGGTCGTGGATAAGGGATTTTGACAGATGAGGCGTTCATCAATAGTCGGCGTTGGTGGCCACGATTCAATTAGAGGGGTTACCGTGGCTTTCGGGATTGGAGGTTATGGGTGGTCGGCGGTGGTGGGGGTTGGGAAGATGATAGTCAGGGAGAGAAAAAAGGGTGAGGAAATGATGTGGATTACCTGGTGTTGGTGCCATTTGGAGTTGATGTGGATGAACTGTGGATATAATCGGTAAAAATATGATTTTGCCCTTAAAAAGTAACAGACGCATTGTAAAAACCCAGTTTGACCGTCAATTGGTGCTTGATACCAAGATTTTTAAATTTTTTGGTGCTGGTTGCCAATTTTAGAACCATGAGGTGTTGGGTGCAATTGACCCCTAAGTATGAGGTGTAGCGTAAAATTAGTCCACAACAGTTAGGTATACACCGTGAACTGCATCCTCGGACAGTCAGTGGGAGGACGATACTCCTAAAAGCACCCAGCTGTCTAAACAAGAAACATGTGGAAAAGGTCTGTCAGTGGGTTAAGAATTTGAAGCTTCCGGATGGGTATGCGTCCAATCTCGTTGTTGTAATGTATCGGAGTGCAAGTTTCAAGGGATGAAGAGTCACGACTGCTATGTATTTATGAAAAGATTCATTTCTATTGCCTTCTGAGGATTGTTTCCAAGGGTTGTATGCAAGACTTTGACGGAATTATATTATTTCTTTCAAGATATATCGTCTTCTACAATCTGGGTGAGTAATATAGAGGTGCTTGAGAAGAACATTATCGTGACAATTTGTAAGCTGGAGAAAATCTTCTCATCGTCATTCTTTGATTCAATAGAACATTTGCATGTTCACTTGGCGTATGAAGCTAAGATTGGTGGATATGTGCAATATCGGTGGATGTATTCATTATAAAGGTAATCCTTTAACTCTATGTTGTTCTTTTATGAAGACTGCAAAATCTGTTATCATTGATATTCCACTTAACTTTATTCGTTAAATTTCTAGGTTCCATCTGAAGAAAAAAGTCCGTAATAAAGTTCATGTTGAGGGCTCAATTGCTGAGGCTTACATCATAGAAGAGCTTGTCAATTTTTGTAGTCAATATTGGGCCTAATGTGGTTACAAGGTTAAATCAGCTAGGCAAAAATGAGCTCTGAGCCAGCACAAATTTTGAAGAGCATTTATAATATTTAAGCAGTCGGATAGTTCGTTCGGACGAACCTAAACTCGGTGGCTAATGAATAAAGAGTATAGTGTTGCAACAATATATGCTCTTCTAAATTATGATGAAGTTTCAGCATTCATTGAATAAGAGTATATTGTCTTCAAATAATTATTGTAAACGCTTGACAAAAGTAATACTTGCGGTTGGTGAGAAACTTCCCCAGACAATCTGCTAATCGAACGCAACAAATATCTTTCTTTTAGTACGTTGGTGAAAAATGAATTCGTGTAATAACATTGAGAAATATATCATGTGATTCTTGTTCAAACAAGAGCATCTGCGAAGCATTTATTTATGGAGCCTGAAGTAGCTACCAGCTTCTCTATTAGATTACTTAGTTTATTCCAACAAGTCTGGATATTGGGCTTCCACTAACCTTTTGACTTTTGAAAGTTTCAATACCGACCCAAATAAATAACCTTTTGACTTTTGCACCAGTATTACTTTAATTTTTTTCCATTTTTTGTGATTTAAAAGTATTACGTTTAATTTTGCACCAGATATCTTGTTTTCGCATGGAACTCCAACATTTGACCTTTACGCAGAAAAGGAATTGGTCTTTTTGGTTGAGTAATAAATTTTACATTGGAGAAATAATATATAACACATTGATATATAAGTCCGCCGGCCTCCCCATCCATTTTTAATTAATCTTGAGGTTGATGATTTTACATGGTATCATAGCCGGTTGATTTAGATCCAGAAGAAAATTTAAAATTAAATATACCCCACCAGTTTAGTTGATTCACAGGTCACACTTGATGGGACGTGTTGACGCAATCGCACATCAGGGATATAAGAACCTATACTTGAATATATAAGATTTGTGGACCTCTCCCGTTATCACCAATTTGTTCTCAGTTGGATGTTTTCACACGTTATCGGTTCGTGTCCATCCAAACCCAGCAGGTAATTTAAGATTATAATAATTCAACTATGTGTTTGCCTCATTCAAAAGAAGTCCTTGGTGGACTTTCACTACAAGAAAAACAGTATTTATCGACAGCAACGGATAGCAATCCGTCGCTAAAATGTACATTTAGCGACGGAACGGGCCGTCGTTAAAGATCCGTCAGTAAAGGTGTTTACCGACGGAAAGTATCCGTTGGTAAAAATGTTTAGTGACGGATATTCACGACGGACTTTTACCACGGAATATCTGTAGCTAAAATTTTTCCCAAGTTTTCTATTTCGATCAATTTTTTTAAATGTTTTTTTAAAAATATTTAATGATTGGGTTGTGGTGACGGAACACATTCCGTCGTTAAATGTACCTTTCAGTGACGGAAAGATTCCGTCGCCACAAAGTCGTCACTAAAGTTATTGTTTAATGTGACAAACATTTAGTGATGGAATTATCTGTCACTAAAAGTCATTTAAAATTTTTAAAAAATGACTTTTACAACGACATTTTTAGCGACGGTCTGTTTCCATCGCCAAAAGTTCTGCCTTTTAACCTAATTTTCTTCTCTCTTTCTCCCCGCCGCTTTCTCTTTTCTCTCTCTCTTCTCGTTTTCTATTTTTGCCGGCGCCATCCCCTGTCCTCCGTCCACCACCATCGTCCCCATCCCCGCCATCATCCTCCGACAACCGCCACCGTCCTCGTCGCCACCCCATCCCTGCCATCGTCCCTATCCCCGCTATCGTCCTCCGTCCACCGCCACCGTCCTCGTCGCCACCCCCTGCCACCGTCGTCATCGCCAGCATCTCTGGCCACACCACCACTGCCTAAAAGAGAAGCCACCACTACCTTAGCCTGCCACTGCCGCACCACCGCTCCTACCGCTTGCAGATCTGCCACTACCGTCGCCCAACGCCCTTGCTCCACTTGTACGTATTTAATTTTTTTATTATTATAATTACATGTTATTGTTATATTGTATTATATTGTTGTACAGTACGTATTATATTATTATTGTTATATTGTACATATTATATTGTTATTTTTATCATTATAATCACATGTTATTGTTACATTGTATTATAATTGTTGTAGTTGTTGTTACATTGTATTATAATTGTTGTACTTGTTGTTCATAATCTGTACTTGTATTCATTTTGATATTTTCATGATATTCATGTTATAAATATTGTGGTCGATGGCGACGTTGGTCTGTGGTGGTGTTGTTCGGTTTGGGGTTTGGTGTTTTGTGACAGTGATGGGTTCAATTGCGGTGGTGCTACTACTGGATACCATAGGCACACAATGTCGCAATTGCGATGATCGCTACTGGCAACGTATACCATAGGCACGATGGTCATCTCTGTGCATTTAGGGGTTTGTGTTGGGGGGAGGCAGACATGGTATATATGTGTGTGTCGTGTGTATGTGTCTTTGTCTATGGGTGAGGGGCTATGCGGTGGTGGAAGGGTGGTAAGACGTGGGCTGGGTGGGTTAGGGGAGGCTATCGTGGGTGTGTCTAACAACTTTGTGTCGCGTTTATGGGTGTGGGTGTCTGCCCATGGGTGTGTGGTGGGTGCATGGCAGGGGGTTGCGTGGTGATGAAAGGGTTGGTGACTGGGTGATGGAGACGGGGGATTGTTGGCAGCGGCATCATCAAAGTTTAAAGGGAAGCAATAAAACATAAGACCATTTTAGTAACATCTTACTTAAATTTGATGTTAAACCATAGGACCATTTTATATTTCATGCTACGCGTGGTAGCATGTTTTAAAATTTTGCATGGATTATAGATGAAAATTGAGACCGGTTCTCATACTTAGTAGGCTTTATTCTTCTTCATAAAATGCTTTTTTGAATTGAATATCAAGCTTTAACATTTTTTAATTTGATATGAGGTATATTTCTGCGATTGAACCATTTAGTCACCAAACTTTGATTGTTGTTGCACTAATTGTAATTTCTTTATGCTAACTTCATTGGCAATATGATATTTGATTAGAGCTCTATTGATCTTTTGCTAACTTCATTGGCAATATGATATACGACGTGGAACAGACTGTACTTATCACACAACGTTGGCCAAGCCCTGAGGGGTAACCATAAAAAAATAATTCTGATTAACCCCGATTAACCCCTAACACATCCCTAGGTAACCCTAATTAACTATAATTAACACTAATTAACCCTGATTCACCATAATTAAACCTAGTTAACCCCGATCAACCCTAATTAACCACATTTAACTCCGATACACCCTAATTAAACATAATTAACTATTATTAAACCTAAATAACCCTGATTAACTCTAAGTAAATATAATTAACCCCGATTAATCCTAATTAATCCTGATCAACCCTAATTAACCCTAACTAAACTCTAATTAAACCCTATTAATATATTCCTAATTAAACCTTAATTAACCCCGATTAGGTAACCCTAATTAACTTTAATTAACCCTGATTCACCCTAATTAAACATAGTTAACCCCGATCAACCGTAATTAATTCCGATTAACTGTAATTAACTTCGATTCACCTTAATTAAACCTCATTAACCCTAAGTAAACATAATTAACCCTGATCAAGCCGAACTAAACTCTAATTAAACCCTATTAATATATTCCTAATTAACCATAATTATCCTAAATACAATCCCCTAATTATAAACTTAAACCCTGTGATTACAAGTGGGACAATATCAACTCTGGGAATGAACTCAACGATTTCTAAAGTGACTCAATCCTAATTAACCCTAATTAACACATTAACTCTAATTAACCTTAATTAGCTCTTACTTAAACCCTAATTAACAATAATTAAGTCTAATTAAACCCAATTAACCCTATTTAGGTCGAATTAGCCCTCATTAGCATTAACCTTATTTATCTCGAATTAGCCCTTATTAACCCTAGTCGGTCCTAATTAGCCCTAATTAAATTTTATTAACCCTAATTAATATTAATTAACCCTAATTTACTGTTAACTTAATCACTAATTAGCCCTAATCACCGATTATTAACCTAATTAAACCATGATTGTCCTGATAAATCATAGACAAACCCTAATTAAACTCAATTAGGGTAATTAACTATAATATGCTCTAATTAGGCTCAACTAGCCCTAAGTAGCCCAAATTAATTTCTGAGTAACACTAATTGAGTCTAATTAAACGCAATTAACTGTAATCAACCTTAAATAGCTCGAATTGCCTCTAATTAACACCTTCACTCGGCATTTTCACCTTAATTAGCTATTATCTATTTAGGTTCGGTACAAAATCATTTGGTTATAGTGAACTTGAGCAGAGAAATTAAATCATCATTCCTAAATCCTTTAATATCTAACGATCCACCAAATCAGGATTCTCAAGTAAACCCGATGCTTTTGGTTGGTAAATTATGGACTCAAAAATTTCCCTTATCGCGTCATGTTGAACCATCTCATCCAATTCGAGACTTCAGATAACACTTTTGGTTCGCAACTCTCCATGTTTGCAGAAGAGAAGACTTTCTGAGACAAAGGTCTTTCTCAGCCAGTCGCAGACATTTCCTGCGCTCCATTGATTCTGAGGTAATTAGATGGTAAATATACACATTTTTCTTCTGACCAATCATGTATGCCCGACATATGGCTTGCCTTTCAACTGATGGGTTCCAACCAATATCAAGCAAAACAACTCTCGATGCCCCAACCAGGGCCGATTAGGGCTAATTCGAGCTAAATAGGGTTAATGCTTATGAGGGCTAATTTGAGCTAAATGATGTTTGAAAGGCAAGTTATGTGGGCATAAATTTGGTTGGGGCGTCGAGATTTGTGTTCCTTGATATTGGTTGCAATCCATTAGTTGAAAGGCAAGCCATATGTCGAGCATAAGGGATCAGCCTGAAGAAAACTGTGTATATTTACCATATAATTACCTCAAGAATAATGGAGGGCAGCAAATGTCTGCAAGAGGCTGAGAAAGATCTATTGTCTCAGAAAGTCTTCTCTTCTGCAGACATGGACAGTTGCAAGCCAAACGTGTTATTTAAAGTCCTGGAAGATGAGATCTTAGACGAGATGGTTTAACATGACGAGCTAAGGAAATTTTTTGAGTCCATTAGTTACCAACCAAAAGCACCCGGTTTACTTAAGAATCATGATTTGGTGGATCGTTAGATATTAAAGAATTTAGGAATGATAATTTTCTCTGCTCAAGTTCACTACAACCAGATGATTTTGTACCGAACCTAAATAGATAATAACTATTTAGGGTTAATTGCGTTTAATTAGACTCAATTAGTGTTATTCAGGAATTAATTTGGGCTAATTCGGACTACTTAGGGTTACTTAAGGCTAGTTGAGCCAAATTAGAGCATATTACAGTTA
>JAVXUO010001397.1:0-10670 GCA_033065855.1 Escallonia rubra | reverse complement strand
TTAGAAAGTTTAGAATTTATTTTTTTTTTTTTTTAGACTTAGAAATATGAAAATTAACTTATCAAGAAATAAGAATATCATGCAAGATAATATTTCAAACTTTTAATGAACTTATAATTGTTATAATTCTATTTCACCTTCAGAACGTAATGTGATTACGTGTCAAGTAAAGAAGTCATATCTCTATGATGATGTGTCACACAAAGAAGTTATCGCTTCGCTTACTATATATTACTAGCCCAGAATCTCGTGCCAAGCACGAGACAGTTTATTAACAATAATTTATCTATTATTTTGAAATGTTAATAAATATCTGCACACTTTTATAATTTTATGGTTATTTTATAAATAGTCTTAATTTTGGCTTGAACTTTCTTGTAATAAAATAAATTAACCTTTTTGGTCAAATATCAATAAGCAATGTCCTTGTGCATATCTGCTAATTCTGATTGGGTAACTGTGTACCAAATTAAAAGCTTATCAAGTACAGAAAAAAAAAAGAAAAAGTAAATTCTACTGAAATAATATGCGAGACATAAATAAATTACTATGCATAAGACAATTTTCTTATTTTCTACGTATCTTTTAAAAAAGAATTTGTACCTTTGAATGGGTTGTCCATAACATTAGTTATATATTAGTTTAATTTTGATAGAGAAAATTTTAGTACCATATATTTATAGCATTAAAAAGTTAATAAACACAACTAATAAATTAAAGATCATGTGTGACATTTCAAATTAAAAAATAATCATGATTGCATGAAGTAATTATATAAAGTTTATAAAGTTTAACCAACATGACTATATAAGATAGCCCAAAACCTCGTAGTAGTAAAACGTAAAAAATTTAACCAATGTTAAGCAAAGTATATTAAAGCATGCTTCTAAGTAAGATTTATCTTTAGATATAATAAGGATTTCAATCCAGTTTTATTACATTCATCACTAAATAACTAATATCTTTTTAGATTTATATATGAATTCTATATTCAAAATTATAAAAGTTAACATAATTAAAATCATAAATGGTATATTGCTAATGCAGAGTTTAGTAAATGCTTAATCAATTAATTACTAGCAATATAAATTCCATATAAAAAAATTAGTTCAAAACTTTTTCAACATAAAATTAGTTGAATTTAAGAAAAGCTTACATATTTAAGGTTTTAAATTTACACTATTTTTTTAATGTATCTTCATATTATGGTGTTTTTGACATTAACCATTGCGACTAAATAGGATACCGCAAAACTTTAGAGTAAGGAAATTAATGAACAAAATTTTTAATCAATATAGTTATCAAGCAAGATTATATTTGAATTTAGAGAAAACTTAAATATGAATTTGAAGTAGAACCTAATTTTTCTTATTAAATCTCTTTAAGAAATTTTTATAGGTTAATATTTCATGTTAATTTTTATATATCTAATATTATAAAGTCATAATATATTACTATATTGGTTAGAAAATTTTAAATATTTTAAATTAATTTAAATTGCATAAGGCTAATTATTTTAATGTCTACTATATTTGTTGATTTAATTAATAACAAAATTAAGGACCCCTTTCAATATAATGTTTGGAGATCTTTAGTAATATTAATGTTTTAACATTATTTTATAACTCTTAATATATTAAAAACACAATGTAATAAGGTGTCATGATTGCATTTCTCGTCTCAATTATTATTTATTATAGTTCAGTCCTCAGTAACTCGAGTAATTAATAAATTATTTTAAAAAGTAACAAAAAGTGTATAAGTGAATACCACATCTCAAGAAACAGAAAAAGATTTACATCTTATGAAAAAAAAATCTACTTCTGCTAAAACTATAATTGCAGTTAGTAAGAAAATTTTAATACTTTATTTGTAACAGTTTCAAATAACTTGTCAAGACTATATTATTATTAAGTTCTTTTAGTGGCCCAAGATTCATTTAAAAATCAAGTCTATTAGCTTGAAAAGTTAGGTTAAGAGTACTCTGCAAAATTATTTAGACATAAAAATTAGGATTCTATCAAAATTTAAATTATTTATTGGATCACTTTTTTATTTTATATATCATAAGTTATTTTTTGGTCTATGAATTTTAATTTTCATATTCAAAACACTTTTAGAACATAATTGTAGAATAATGTCTTAATAGATTAATATATTGATTAGATAGAGAAATAAGGATTATAATTGATTTTTAAATCTAAATTTTTTCTTCTTCTAAATCGAAAGTTATTTTCATTTTTAAGATATATGAATTTATATTCATATTAGAGAGTGGTTTTAAGGAATAATTAAAATTAAGTCCTAATAAGTTAGTTCATCAATCCGGTTAGAGTTTGAAAATGATTATAATAAGTTTTTGAATTTTAACATAATTGTCAAAAAAAAGTCTTAATCAATTAGTATATTGATTAGGCAAATTTTAGAAAGATTAGAGTTATTTTTAAATTCAATAAACTACTAATATAAAAGATAATTAATCTGGTGACGTTCATATTAAAAGGATGATGTGTCAAGGCAAAGAATTTATCAACGTCTTTCTCGCTTCGCTTATTATATATTATATAGATAAGTTTTTGAATTTTAAGGACATAATTGTCAAAAAGAAATCTTAATAGATTAGTATATTGATCCAAGATAATTTAGAAAGATTAGAGTTAGTTTTTAAATTAAATAAGACTTACTAATATAAAAGATAATTAATCTGGTGACGTGTCATATAAAGAAGCGATGATGTGTCGAGCAAAGAAGTTATCAACGTCTTTCTTGCTTCGCTTATTATATATTATATAGATATATATAGATAGATTGATTTATACAAAATACTACTGTTTTTGTATCAATTATACTGCAATTGCTTGCTGAAAGAACACCAAAATCAAGAACTTCAAAACTAGGAAGAGCGAAACCACGTAACGTAAGACTGAGTTCAGAATTGCACACTGCCCGCAAAAAAAAGATAATATCTTTAACTTTTGTTACTGAAACTGATTACCTTTTTATCTAATGACATTGACGGTCAATCCAAATATTTGGTAGGTTAATTCATTTCTGCCCTTATAAACCGACCGAGGACAAGAGAACTTATTCTGCCTTTTCTGTGGATCCTCAGGGAAGAGCCATGTCGGCAGATAAATCAAAAGCAATTGAAAGGGAACCAACTGAAGCGATACATCTTATTCACTTGATCTAACATCTATGACAACCGTTAGAACCAGAACGTATAAGTTAACTAAATTCTATGCAACACTTGCCATTATATAACCTGAAGAACACCCCGCAAAGCGGTCCAGGCAAAATCCATTATTAATTACAAGACTTTGCAATATTATCAGGTTCAGGTTAATTGTTCCTATATCGCTGACGTAACACATAAAACAACTACCCGGTAACAGCTAACAGTTATGTGGCCTAGGCTCACGTGACCACTGGATGGACCGTAACACATAAAACAACTAACCAGTAACAGCTAACAGTTACGTGGCCTAGGCTCACGTGACCTCTGGATGGACCAAAAAGAAAGAGAAAAAACAAATAGCAACAGCATATTACACAAATCAAACGCCGTTTGCTCCCTTTTCTTCCCCCTTGTCACTA
The DNA here is from genome assembly GCA_033065855.1 of Escallonia rubra. Classification (NCBI taxonomy): domain Eukaryota; kingdom Viridiplantae; phylum Streptophyta; class Magnoliopsida; order Escalloniales; family Escalloniaceae; genus Escallonia; species Escallonia rubra. The sequence goes on along the minus strand of JAVXUO010001397.1, from coordinate 7,073 downwards.
ATCAGAGCTACAAAGATAACAATGTCGCAAGACATGTCAAGCTTTTGCATGTTTAAATCCCAGAGTATGCCCCAATTTCTTTCTAGAAGCTTCACTTAAACCCCATCCTTTCACAATTTTTTTTTAATCTTAAAACCTTTAATTTTTTGAAGAGATGGGAAAAAAATCGGACATAGCAAGAGTGCGAACTAAGCCAGTAAAGTCTCCTGACGTCCTACCAAGAAATATAATACCTAAACCGGGGGCGGACTGCTACCCCAATGAGTTGCTACTGCAAAACAACGGAAGAGATCCTTTCTTCCAATTTTGCCTCTCAACCACTAATAAAAGTAACACAGATGACATTGTATAGAGAAATTACCATGAAACATTTTTAGTTTAACAAAACGAAAATCAAAGTGAAGACGTAAAAAATCTCAAAGAACGCCTTAAATTACGCATTAAATGGAATAAAAGTCAGATTTTTCTTTCTCCCCAATTGAAAATTTATGTCGATCATTTATAGTAAACACAAAGAAAATCGAGATATCTGTAATGAAATCCTAAATCAAAACCCATAAAATAATGTACACAATACAGCTAAATCATTGCAGAATTTCGATCGTAGACAAATAAGATGGACGAGTATGAGAGCAACACGCACCTTTGAATTAGTTGATCAGGCAATGTGAGGAAGGACTGACTGACTTTGAGTAGACCGAACGAACGAGTGTGTTATGAGTGAGGTGTGAGGAAGGAGTGACTGACTTTGAGTAGACCGAACGAACGAGTGTGTTATGAGTGAGGTGGGGGGTACTTGTATTGGTCTTACCTTAGCGACCAAGATTGATAAAGGAAGGCTGACAAATGGTGTGCTTTCACGCGAAAAGGCCTTTGCCTTTTTTTTTTTCCCTCTAAAAAGGCCATTGCTTATTGATTAAGGTAAGGAGCAGAGATACTTCAAAACACAAAGGAGGGTTGACAAATGGTGTGCTTTTCACGTGGGAAGGGCTTTAGTATAGTGTGTGCCACTTATTAAGATAAAGAACAGAAATGCTCCAAAACACTCATGCCATTTGAATTTTGTTTGCACTGACAAATAATTCTATCACTAATAATATGTTTTTATTTAAATTCCATTATTTTTTTATTAATCTATGTAAAGAAGGATTCAAATCAAGAAGTTTCTCTATTATTTTTTTTTGGGGGAAAATATGCTCCTATTGATAATGATTAAGTATTGTTGGTTCCTTATTAGTGAGTAGTCAATTTCTAAGTGGTAGTAATTATTTTTTGAATAGGTAATTTGTCTTATAATGGTAGTTATTTTCTACAATCTACTCAGGACTATAAATGCTGGGTCAAAGAAGGACACAATGATCAATACGCACAACTCAAGACAAATGACTTGATTCCAAGTCTTTTATCTTTTTCTTTCTTTTAGACATTCTCTGAATATTGTTCGATCTCTTGCCTCCTATCGATAGAAGTCTTTAGTTTGTTCGAGTTGATTGACTTGTTGGCACAAGTTACCATTTGTTTTGGGCGCGCAATCGGTAACTTGATTATTTATCAAACTAAAGTTTTCATTTTTAGTCATTTACATTCATTAAAGTTTTTCATTTTTAGTGAAGTTTTCAGGCCTAAGAGGCAAAAAAGATCTCACACATATAATCATTGGTATCGCACTCACACAAATTGATTGTAAGTTTGCTCTCAGCGCGAACAACTTCTATGATGTTTTTGCTTTGGAATGCTTATTTTACACTATATTATGCTCTATCATATCATCACTCGTTCTTAAAAAAAAAAATTATTTTGTTGTTGTTGTATTTTATGTGTGTTTCAAAACACACATTGGCCCCCACTCCACTTTATTTCTCTTTGCTGGGCTGTGGAGAGGCCACAGATCCATCCTTCTCTTGCTTTGGCTCCACACAAAGCCATTGCTTTGGCTCCACACAAAGCCAATACCTTGGCTCCAAGTCTTGAGCCTTTGGCTCCAAGAATTCATCTCCTCCTCTCCATATATATATATATATATATATATATATATATATATATATATATATATATATATATATATATAGGGAGCTGATCCGTTGATAGCGCTAGCAAAATAGGAGATCTTGCAAACGCGATCTGGCCGTCCATCCTAAAAGATGGACGGCCCAGATCGCGTCTTTTTCGAATACTGTCAGTCGTCCGCGACACTATGTCGCGGACGGACTTTTTTACCTTTTTGCCCCTCCGCCCCTTCCGCTGCATTGTTTCCCGAACAGCATTCAAGTCCGCTACACTGTATCGCGGAGGGTATTTTCTTTTTTTTTTTATGTTTTTTTTAAGTACGTCCGCTACATAATGTAGCTGATGATTTTTTGTCTTCTGACTTTTTCCTCTTTCTCTCTTATTTTCCTCATTTAATGTTCTGACATTTTTCCTTTCTCTCTCCTCTCTCTCATCATCGTTTTCTCTTTCTCTCCTTTCTCTAATTAACTCTCTCTCTCTCTCTCTCTCGTCCATGCCAGAAACCAAAGGGAAGAGGAAGCCTCTTGGCGCGCGACGACAGAGGAAGGCAGCTCCGCTTCCGGCGACGACAGAGGAAGGCAGCAATCCACCTGCTGTGGCAACCCCATTTTGGGTGGTAAAACTGAGACCTAATTGAAATTTAGAGAATTTTGAGACCCAATTGAAATTTTGAGACTAATTCTTCATCTGCTCTCTACCTCTCTCTGTTTAGATTAGTTATTTATCTTGCATAAAGATTTGGGATGGTGGAGGTTTGAATGGTGGTGGTTCGGGGAGGCAGAGGTTCAGTGGCGGTGGCGATGGGTTCAGTGGCAGTGGCCAAATGGTGGTGGTTGTGGGTTCATATGAGTTTCTGGTTTTCTTGTAAGGAATTTTTGGTGATGGAGCTTCCTTCTTCGGTGCTTATCATCACTTGACCAAAAAAGAGCCCAGTAAAGAGCCCTAATCCAACTCACGAAAAATCAACAACGCATTGCCCAAAACAAAAACAAAAATACAGGAAGAAATACAAGATCGGCAACAAATATAGTACGGCTTGTTGCTGATAGACTTGAACGGGTTCTGTCCGACGGAGCTGCAGGTGGCTGGACACACTCTTTCTCTCTACTCTGTGTGTGAACTGAAGCAGGATAAACAAGAGAAAATAAAAAGTGGTGAGAGAAAGAGAAAGGAGAGAGAATATTCATGAGAAAGAGAAAGAGACATGAGCATTGATGAGGGAAGAGAGAGAGAAATAGAAACATGTCAGAACATTAAATGAGAAAAATGAGAGAGAAAGAGGAAAAAGTCAGAAGATTAGTCCGCTACATAATGTAGCGGACGGAAGCTAGAGGGTATTTTTGTCAAAAAATCGTCCGCTACATTATGTAGCGGACGTACTTAAAAAAAAGTAAAAAAAAAAAAGAAAATATCCTCCGCGATACAGTGTAGCGTACTTGAATGCTGTCCGGGAAACAATGCAGCGGAAGGGGCGGAGGGGCAAAAAGGTAAAAAAGTTCATCCGCGACATAGTGTCGCGGACGACTGACAGTATTCGAAAAAGGCGCGATCTGGGCCGTCCATCTTTCAGGATAGACGACCAGATCGCGTTTGCAAGATCTCCTATTTTGCTAGCGCTCTCAACGGTGTGTGTGTGTGTGTGTGTGTTTCTCGGCCAATCACAAACATACAACTTTCACTCATTTCTTCACACATCCTAGACACACCTTCCTTTTTTATCACCCCAAAATTTCACTACAAAACTTTGATATTTTAGTACCTATATAATTTGATATTTAGTGAGTTGTGGAAGAAGAAAGTTAAGAGGGTTGTTCAAGAGTTTCCGTTGCATGTGCGTGCAAATGGAGATAATACTATAGACTAATCCTGGAGGTTGCGTGCTGTGAAGCCCATCGCATCGAACCATTGGTTCCGGGGAGCGCGAATTAACCTTTTAGGACAAAGCCCTGGCTTGATTCTATAGTTTGGTGAGATCGTTCTTTTTATATTGTAACGTGTTATTATTAAATTCGTATTGTAATACTTGTTGCTTTTGTGTAAGAAAGTGTAATTCTGCTCTAAAAATTATTTAAACGGATTTATATCCAACAGTTGTTATATATTTCTTAATGATAAAAAGATGGCGGGGAATATCATATAACGTGTGAAAGTAGGCTATCACTTTTTTATTTGTGTTTTGTGTTGTTTTGTAATTATATTTTTTCATGAACTGTTTTCGTTAGTTCTAAGGTGCGAGATTTATAGTGGTGTGGTAAAACATCTGTACTTACTTAGGGACCATTTGGGATCGAATGCGAGAGAAATATCATTTCAGCTTTTTCTCCCACTTCCACACACCCCCACCCCCCCGGCCGTATCTCCATCTTCCACTCTCATCGAGTTTTTGTTGAATCTCACAAACTTCCATCTCCGATAACAATGACGACCACCACGCTCATTTCCTTAATGCGAAACTGCAATTAATTCAATTTTGTTGAGAGTGTCACGATCGAGCTTAAGAGTTGAAGGTGAATTCTTCAGCTTTTCGTTTCTCATTTAAATTGAGTGTTTTCAGAATTGGGCTTATATGCATGATAGATCATAAGTATTGAAGAGAGGATGGTGGATTTGGTGGTCGGTTCAAGAAAGTGGTTTGTTTCTATGGATGTGCTTGTTGGGTGGAGATGGTGCTTTGTTTTCGTATACCATTGTTGGTGCCATAATGGTTGCAATTCGGGGTTAAAACTAGTTGTGGACTTGCGGTGGAGATGTCAAATGCTGCCATGATGTCACTTTATTGTTGAATAACATTAGAGATTTTGTTGAGGTGTAGAAGCTTAGAACTGGTGATGACCAGTGTGGTCACGAGGGCCCGGCATTGCTGGTTTGGGTTCAAAATGGTATGGAAAATAATATATGGGGTCTATACCAGAATGAAAAAGGAAGTGGAATGGGCCATAATACGCTATTGGCAGTCAACTTTTTTTTTTTAATTTAATGAAATGTCCTTTATTCCATTTAAACTCAAAATCATATTGGCAGTCAACTTTAAGTTCCTTCTTGCATTTAATCGTGTCTAATATTTTAGAGGTGCTTAATTTCTTGTGAGCCCATATATAGACACCTGGAATTACTGTCAGATAGTAGTATGAAAACCAAACAACAATGGCTTTGCCCTGAATTAGAGCAGAACATTCAGGCGCACAACCGAGTTTACGAAACATGACAAAATAAAAGAGCAGCCGCAGGTTGATGTCTTTTCAGTGAAACCATATTTTTACAAATTAAATTGGTGCGCTGGATTGTTCTGCAATCTATCAACTTCTGAATCCATCTTTTAACATTATCTATTGGAAGAGAAGTTGAACAAGGGAATTTAATCTGATACAGGAATAGGTTTTTTGTGGTGAAGCTTTTGTTGACTTGATGTGGTGCAACCACGTCATAAGCAAGATCTGTGGAGAGTAATATATTTATGCCCCTACCATACAAACTGCTTTGCAATTATCTTTTAAACTCGGTCTTGTGTGCTAGGCAGACAGTGGACTTGATTGTGATGGATAAGAATCACCATGGCCTCATACAATGAAATTTTTTTGGAACTCGGTGTCAAACTGAGCTTGATTAGTGGGTCTCTTTGAAGTGTTATAAATAGTAATAGTAATATATGATAGAAGGAGGCAAGATAATAATATTGATGTGTATCAAAATATGTATAAGAGAGCCTTTATATGGGTATGATAGAAAACCTAAAAAATATTCTAGATTATGAAAAATAACATAATAACCACTTGACTATACAAAACCTTCTACAATAGCATTAACACCCCCCTCAAACTCAAGGTGGGAAAGAACGAGCCAACTGGAGTTTGGAAACTAACTCTTGAAGTCGCCCTAGACGATGTGATTTGGTGAAAATGTCTGCCGTTTGATTGAGAGAAGTGACAGAATGTAAGCAAACAGTGCCACGAACAACATGCTAATGCACAAAATGACAATCGATCTCAATGTGTTTGGTGCGTTCATGAAACACATCATTGTGAGTAATCTCAGTGGCATATCGATTATCACAATATAAAGGTGTAGCAGTAGAATGTGTAATTCCCATGTCCTCAAGTAGCCAACGCAACCATAAAAGCTCCTGGGTTGTATCAGCCAATGCTCAATATTCAGGTTCTGTACTAGAACGTGCTGTGAGGGTCTGTTTCTTACTTCTCCTGGAAATAAGAGAGGTACCAAGAAAGAAGGAAAAACCAGTAGTAGAGCGTCGATTGGTAGGATCCCAAGCCCAATCAATATCCAAATATACATGTAGCTCAAGAGAGGAATGAGATGAAAAATGTAAGCGATGAAATAAGGTACCCTTGATGTATCAAAGAATATGAAGGACTGCGAAAAAATGAGTTGTATGAGGAGCAGAGAGAAATTGGCTAACCAAGTGCACAACATATGCAATATCAAGGCGCGTGATGGTCAAGTATACAAGACTGCCAACCAATGTGCGATACAAAGTAGGATCACAAATAGGTGTACCATCAAGAGGAGTAAACCTTACATTAGGCTCACGAGGAGTAGAGGCGGTTTTGCTATCAGTCAAACCAACACGAGAAAGGAGATCAGAAGCATATTTAGCTTGAGAAAGATAGTATCTGTCAGAGGTAGTGGAAACTTCAAGTCCAAGAAAGTAACTGAGTGTACCAAGATCTTTCATCTCAAAGTGTTGATTAAGATCTTGCTTGAGAATAGAAATGCCATCAAGATCACTGCCTGTGATAATTATATCATCCACATATAGGAGCACAAGTATGATACCCTAGGCAGATTTCTGAATAAAGAGTGCATAATCATATGCACTTGATGCAAAACCAAATTGTTGCAAAGTGGAATTGAAGTTGGCAAACCTGGCACGGGGATCTTGTTTGAGACCATATATTGAATGACGAAGCCGACAAACTTTGTTCAGAGGACGAGAGTATCTTAGAGGAGGCTGCATATAGACTTCCTCAATGAGATCACCATTAAGTAAGGCATTCTTGACATCCATCTGAAATAAAGGCCACTTGCGAACAGCAGCAACTGCAAGTAAA